>CANTUT010000110.1:5000-185000 GCA_947687605.1 Reutealis trisperma | reverse complement strand
TGACGCAAGTTGGTGTGAAATTGTGGCTAAAGTGGAAAAGGGGATTTTTTTTTTTTATTAAGTAAAATAAGATTAATATCCTGCATATTATAATTTTAATTGTTAAATATAAAATAAATAGTTAAAATTTATTTGTAAATTATGATTAATTTTAAAAATTTTAAATTTTAATTTTTTAAAATATAATTTAATATATTTTAACACGGGAAGATATTTATTCCGTAAAATACAAGGATTAGGTGTGCCTATTAAGAAGGACTAATAATAAAATAGTTCTTAGATTCATCTCCACCTCCAACTTCAAATCCTTTTTTCAACACATAATAAATTTGAAATTTATGCACTTTGATTAGAAAAAGAAGAGGGAGATAGGATAGGGTGTGGAAAAATGAAAATTTTATTTTATTTTATTTTATAATTTGATAATAAAATTTGATTTAAATATAATCAATTTCATAAAATTAAAAATATAAAATTATAAAAAAAAATTATGATCAACTGAAATGAATATAATTTTATAAATAAATTACGTAAATTTTATAGAATTAATTTATTTTTAATAATCTCTTGATTTAAATTTAAAAAAAAAAAAAAAAAAAAAAAAAAAGGCATATCTATTTCCACAAGCAATATGAAAGGCGACGTGAGCCACCAACGTTGAAAACTTGAAATCCTTGCTTCTGCTGCCCCCCCTCCACGCACGTGAAAAACTGAAATTGCGGACTTTTTCTGGAATTTAACATGGGGAATTTTGAAAAAATTTAAGAGCTTGTTGTTTTTTTTTTTTTTTTTTGAAAAAAAGCTTTTTTGTTATAAATTAAAAATAATTTATATAATTCACAAAAAATGAATAAATTATATAAAATTTATATGCAATTTGCATGTCATATTAGTTATGTAGAGCCTTATATCTTTTTTTTTTTTTTTTTTTTAAGGTAGTAGAATTTTAAATATTTAAATTTATAATCATTGAATAAATTATAACAAATTAATAAAGTTATAAGTTTAAAATAATAAACAAGAGTACGTAAAGTTATAAATTTAAAATGAATTTTATATTTATTATATAAGTATGAAAATTTATTTATAATAAATATAATGTTTTATTAAATAAATGCAATATAAGGATGCATTTGAATAAATATACATTTGGAATCAATGTAAATGTAAATTTAAATTTAAATCTCAAGTAAAAATAAATAAATAAATACCATTTATTTCAAGCTCTCATTTATTCAAAGAGCCCAACAATATCTTCATTTTATTTACAAATAAATTTTTATAAGAACATCGTATAAATTTAAGTGTTTTCTGTTCTCTCAGATCTTGATTAAAGCAAAACTCAAGATTCCAGAAACCAGCTCTAATCAAAATTTTGATTTTCATCTCCAAATAATTTAATAATAGTTTAATTTTAACATAAAACAAAAACAATACCAGTCTTCAATTTTCCCTTCTTTTTTTTTTTTTTTTTTTTTTTGCGCGCATTGGAATTATTAAGCAGTCTACAATTTTCTGTCCCTGTTAAATAATTAAAAGAAATACAATAATCCAAGAACGCTTATAATCCATTTATTCCAAAAAGACTATCCACTTTTTTTTTTCTCGTATAATTTAAAAAAATATTATTAATTACTTGTTAAATCATAAATTTTATTATATTTTTCCACTTATATCCTTACATATACTCATTTATTACTATCTTTATTATCAATTTTGAGAATATATACTTTTAATTAATAAGTATAAAATAGACAAATACTTATAACTATTTTTAAAATTTACAAGTGTTTTCAGACATTTTAAAAAAATAATAGATAATCTTTTTAGAATAGAGTATTTTTTTTTTTTTTTTAATCATTGAACAATAATTTATTAGAAGTTAATTTCACCTAATTTACTGAATTGAATAAAACCCTATCCTTTAAAACTTTGCATAGGTTTTTTTCTAATTGCTACAAAATTATGATTCAGTGACCCAATTACAGCTAAAATCTCATAGACTACATTCAAATTAATACAAAGTTGATTATGATATTTACCAGAGATCAACAATAACAAATTGATAGAATAGACAAGCATAAAAAAAACTGAAAAGAAAAATATTTTCTATAGACAATTTTCCTTGCATGCAAAAAAACCAAAAATTAAAAGTTGCTAATGTCAATATTTTCAGCCAAGTAAACAGAAGATGTTTGGGAAAAAAAAATTCTGCTAAATATTGGCAGAAAACGTCAATATTTTCGGCCAAGTAAGTGAAAAACTGAAAAAAGAAAGTGAAAAACTAGAATAAAATGAAACTGAGAAGTCAATGACCAAACAACGCTTGTCAACCAACAGCACAACGCCCAAATTTCAACTATGAATAAAACAATGTTCTTTCACCAAATTGTATTTGACCAGTACACCAATTCTCATAATAAACTACCACCTCTTTCTTCAGGAAGGGCAGATCTTTTTGTCATTCAATAAAAAAAATGAAAGAAAAAGATGAGTGCAGCAGAACTCACCTACTCCTGATATAAGAAAATATAAGCAACTAGTAAAATTTTGTTCTTTTCGGAGTCATTACCGAGTTGCCTAATATACCCATTGAAATTATAGAAATGCTCCGGCAAAGCAGGTCATATACAGCACAGTTGGAACAGAACAATGGTTCAATTTTGTGTCAACCAAATGAGATTTTCAATGGCTCAACTGTCTCTTAAGTTCGTCGACAAATGTAGTTCTAGGTACCTCTTCTTCAACCGTGGTCTCAAGATTTTTTAATTTTACAATCCCTTTCTCTAGCTCCTTATCACCTACAAGTACCATCCATGGAATTCTAGACTCTTTGGCACGATCAATGTGCTTACTAAACCTTGTGCTCACAATGTATTCTGCTTTCAGCTTGGCATTCCACAGCTCACTAGCAAGCTCTGCAGCTAAAGAGAGTTTACTTTTATCCCCAAGTATGCTCAGCAGAACTTGGGTTTCAGTAGGTCGGGTTGTCTGTAAACATCCAAAAGAATAAGAGCTTTTGTCAGCTCTGATAGTCTCGCAAGAATGGTGTTAATTTCTGAACATGATTCTTAGACCAAAACCAAGGATTCAATAACTTTTAGCCTGTGGAAAATCCTTAACATGAATCATATCAGTTCAGTATCTGTTAATAAAAATTTACTTCATAAAGAGTGAACCTAATCCTAATTCCAACTATATTAAAAAAAGCATTCTGTTTTGGATGGATCCAAGAAATTCAGTTGCAATTTCACTCAAACATCTGAAATATAAAACATAACACTCTTTCAACCATAAGGCATTAACAAAGAAACAGGAACTCTAGAAAACAGGTATAAAAATGAAACCAACAGCTAATTATTCTTCATAATATAAAGAATATAGATGCAGCTTAAGAGTTAGCAAACTGTATTGAGATTAAAAAACAATAAAAAATAATAACAACGGAGTAAGAAGAAAGATGTTCATAATAAGGATTTTGTTAGTAAAAATGAGTCCACATCGTTATTATTATTATTATTATTATTATTATTATTATTATCTAAATGATCCTACGCAATGGGAACTTGTGTTAGTAAAGGGGACGTTTCTGTTAACCTGCCACAATATTACATTGGTGTTATGTAATTACAGCAGCAAATTTTCCTCTCAAAAATAGATCTAGCTTTAAATGGATTGGAGTTTAAGATGTAGCTTTTAATGCATTAAATACTATCTAGCAGAGGTGTTGTTAAATAGGAGGAATGAGCGTAACGCACAAATAAGGTTTAACCAACTTAGGGTTGTGCAGATAATGTTAACCAAACCAGTTGGTTCCATTATAATTTTAGTTTTCAGTTTCTTATTTTTTTTCATATTTACAATTAAGTTGCAGATTGTACTTCAGTAAACTGATCTATTAAAATTTTCAAAAACAACATACCATAAATTTTCAAATCTTAATGTTAGCACAAATCAACTATCTCAATTTGTTTTAACAATTAATGGGTTCGCTTATGAAGATTGCAATTGTCTGCAAGTGTAAAGCACCTCATGGCTTGTACAATAGTAGTAATATTTCAACTCATATCACCATCACCAAAGTGAATGACTAAAACCTTAGAATGTAGGGATATCCCATATTTATGAAAGGATCATTAAGCAGCAGATTACTTTGTTAGATTAGATCATTTTATTCAGCATACTAGAATATGGAATTTTAATTTTCCTTAACATTTACTCAGTATTGCATTAAACAATTTTATCAAAACGCCAACCTAAATGCAGTGCAGTTATTAATTTTATTTAAAAAATTAAAAAAAAGGGGCAAAGAAAAAGCTTACATGATGAGTGGATTGTTCTCCTATTCACTAACAGGAGTTCAGAACAATTGTGCTCCAAGTGAAGAATTAATTATCTAAAAGCAGAATACTATCTAATAGCAGAATATTATCTAACATTTAGATAAATATAAAAATTGCATGAAATGTCATTATCACCTGGTTCCGGTCCTTTAGAACCTGCTCCATTATAGTAAATACTCTCTCAATTCCAAGACTGACACCAACAGCTGGAACCTGCTTTGTACCAAACATTCCTATAAGATTATCGTATCGCCCTCCAGCAGCAATTGAACCAACCTGAGTTATCAAAAAGTTAATCATATAATCCTATGGATAAAATCACACAAGGCTTGCATTATCACATCGCTGACTCAGGGAAAAGAAGAGAGAGAGAGAGAGAGAGAGAGAAGAAGTTGATGAGAGTGAGAATAATGAGATTAATCAGTCATAGTTCAGAGTTAGGGAGGTAATCAATATGATTTCCTGCATCCTATTTGCACATTAAATCCAGCATTCTCCATCAAGTATGCAAGGCTGAAATCCAGTATTCTGATTAGGAAAGGCTGACAATAAAAGAATTTACCCCTTTAAAATGGTTAATGTGGCCAGCAGTCTAAGCAGTTGAGTGCCTGCCTTTTATTAGTTCAGGATTTTAGGAATTCAAAACCCCACATCCCTCTTCCTCTTCCCGGAGCAGAATCAAAAATTCACAACAAAGCAGGGGCTTTTCTTGTAGCAACACATTGTAACATGGAAAAAGAAATTCTAACTCAACAAAATATGTTAAAAAGAGAAGTGGTGTGGTGGAACCTAATAAGAATTCAGATAGGTCTTGCATTCCTTCTTCCACAAAATATGCTAATCCCAATCCTCCAAAATCCAATTAATAAATGTCTCTTGACCTCCATTCTTCTAGAGACACACACAAGCTTGCAAGGTTCCACGCATCAAATACAGCACACTTTTTGGAAGGCATAGAACTTCTAAAATTTCTAGCACAACATACAGATGCTGGAAATACAAACCCTAATCACAGATAACCTCATCTTTCTAGTTGAGGTTGACTCTTTATCTTTTTGGTCAATCAGAAATTGAGATTGAATTTTAAACTTGCTATCTTTAAGCAATTTTTGAACCATACTTGACATACAATCCGGCTTTCTTGGAATTATACTGCTACACACGCACCATAATTATTAAAGGCACAAGGTGCATTAAGGTGCAAAGGGGTCCTAGAGCTTAGGTGCAAGGAGCAAGGCGCAAGCACATGCCTGAGAGAGGTGAGGTGCAAAAAGAAGGAAAATGAAAGAAACTTCAAATTAAATTATTAATATGTACAACAAATTCAAGTAATTAAATCTACTTAACCAAATTAACAGAATAATCATTACAAATTTAAGATATGAACTCTATTTAACCAAATTAACACTCGCTACAAATAACAAATTCAAGAAATCAATTCTGTAGAACTACATTAACATTTAATATTTATAACACATCCCAGAAATCAACTCCTTTCTAAAAGTCAATGACAAAAGTTAACTCTCATCATTGTTAAGAATCTAAACAAGAAAAGAAAAACATGATATATAAATTCAAGATGCAGACTTGAGAAAAACAAAGAGCTAAGTGGGGAGCAAAGGGGAAAAAACAGTAGAAATGCAAATGCCAAGGCCTTACGAAATGAGTTGTCTTTTTTAATATTATGTTATTACTGCTCAAGTAAAAAAGAGGAACGCTAAAGGGGGGAAAAAAGAGAAACAGACCAAAAAAAAGGGTAAGTAGACAGAAACAAAGAAGCACCAGAACAAGACTGAAGGAGAGAGACCCAAGACGCCTGGATGCCAGAAATGGAAAGATCGGCACCTGCACGACTCCAGTGGTGGTGGTCTGACCAGATTCCGGCAAATTTTCCTCTGACAGAGGTTTCTCGGAGCATGTTGCCAGATTCTAATAGATCGGCAAATTTTGTGTCTGGTAGTGGTGGCTATTTGGTGTGAGTGTCCTCACCGGAGGTGGAAGGGTAGAAAGCGCGCCTTTTTTAGGCCTTGAGCCTTGAACAAGGCATGCATGTAGGCAAAATGGCTAGCGCATGAGGGAGGTCGCCCACCTCTCTCATGCAGCGGCGCTAGGGCCATCACCTGGTGCGCTTGAGGCATGCCTTTAATAACTATGAGACACACACACACACACACACACACACAATTTTCCCATCAAAAGTTCTATATGAACTAGAAGTTCTGATTGTGATTGATTTAATTTATATCCAATACCAATGTTAACAGAGTATAATTTATTCCGAAATCTTCATTATGCACAATATAGAAAAATAATATCTGTGGCAAAGCAAATTAAAAAAGAAATATGCAGAGAAATAAATGAAATTTTACCTGTGTAGTTCCTTTAAAAACAGCTTCAAATATGACTCCAGTATAATAATCAAGCCCTCTAGCAAGACTCAAGTCAAAAACCACTTTGTCAACACACTTTGACTTCTCTAGAGCATTGAATAAAATATCCAAGTCATCTAATGCTCGTTTAGAAGAAGCATTGCCCAAAAACTGACTGCCCTCCTGTTTGAGCCTTGATAGTAATTCTGTAGGTTGTCCTCTTTCCTTCACGAAAGTGCCAATTCTGTCTGCTGTCTCAACGCTTAACCCCTTCTCTTCAACCTGCAGACATTTAAAAATCAATTTATTGGAAAAAAAAAAAAATTAAGTAATCATCAGTTGAGACGTGTGAAATTGGCAATTCACTAAAAGACGAGCCAAAAACCATCATTCATCAATTAACATAATAAAGCATGAAAAGAACTTAGGAAATTAAAAGAATGACAAAGAAGCAGGATAAGGAGACAAAAACTAAATCACTTGCATAAAAATTAAGGAATAAACTACAAAAACACAATAAAATAACGAAACACTTAATTTGTGCAAGTGTGAAAACAAATTAATTCACATCTCATGCGAATAGAATACGAATTTTATTAAGTATTTCTATAAGTTATAAATTACTTAGTTTCATCATTTTTATTTAGTTTATCATTTTTATTATTTAAGGTCTTCTTGCAGACAAAAGGCCCTATATAATCAAAATAGTAATTTAATTGAAATAGTCACATCATTACTTTCCCTTTCCAGCATCAATATCATGGCGCAACTGAAGCCGAACTACCACAAGACAAACATAACAAAAACATGAAAATCCATAATTTTCAAAAAACAATTCACATAAATTATATTATTGCAGCCAGGATTCACATTCAAGCAACATCATGGTTCATGCCAGGCCGTACATAGACCATAGCAAATAAAAAATTGAAGATATCTCAGTAAAAATACTGTTTTCAAAAAATTCCACAAAATACATTAAATAATAACTATATGACAAGGATCATTTTTTTAGATTTGTTTAATAACTTGTGAAAACGAATAACCAGTCATCAAAATATAACTGAAAATAGTTCAATATCCTGTATTGAAAATTGAAAGTTCTAGTGGCACAATAACAAGGGACCAACAATGTGGAGGCTTATTATATGATATATACATTTAAATCATCGATGACAGATAGATCTGCTCAGCACATGATTCATCCCTAAGAATATTCATGGTACAGAACATCACTTCTAATATATTTATTATTTGATTACAGTAGTTAGCAACTACTGATCTCACATTTACGTAGCTTGTTTTTTGGCTGAATTAAGTTGATATGGGAAGGGGAAAAGCCACAGAATAGAAATTAGATCAAGGAATTCCAAATTGCCAGTAAAACAAATTCAAGTCAGCTAAAATTAGTGTAATTTTTGAACCACATATATTGCCTAATCAGGCACGTTTTTGCCATTAAGCAAGTAGAAAGGATATCATACTGAAGGATATTCTTCACTTAAATCGACAAAATCCTTAAAATACAAATCCATATTGGATGCATAAAATTATATGCTCTTACCATTTCTCTTTTTACTTGCTCTAACGATTGCTTGTCTAGCTTGTCAATACTTGAACAAATAGCGCGGAACTTTTCAGGTGGCACTCCACAAATTTCTAGCATACCATCCAACAACTTCCGATGATTCAATTTAATCTGTCATGTGCAGGGGGAAAAAAAAGTTAGCTGAGCACTTCAAATATTTTGATGGTTCAAATTTATTTCCCTCAAAGCTATTAAAAAATGCAATGAATCAATGAGGATAACACTATTAAATGAGTTTCGAACCAAAATAGGTAAAGGAAATAGCAGAATGAGTTTACAGGCTTGGATTCTAACGGTATAGCATTAGCCAGAACACTTTAGTAATGATGGAACAGAAAACAAAATTTATCAATACCTTGTCTACTTGTTCAAGTAACATATACTTTAAATCTTTGATCCAGAAGTCTAATTTCAATTTTTTTGTTTTTCATTTTAGGAATGCATAACATTCATGATGTTAAAGTGCTACCATATCATCCAATCTCTAGCGCAGAAATCATTTGTAATAACAGTTAATATATGCATTTGAAAAGATCAACTTTACCACATACCATAAGAAAATCAATCTCTTAAATTCATATATTGCTAACAAAAATCAGGAAAAACAACTAGCAAGAATTACCTCATAATCTCCAATATCGAGTTCATCAAGCAATTCCGTCAAAATCTTAACAATCTCAAAGTCTGGTCCCATTTCTTCATACTGGCCAGCAATATCAAAATCACATTGATAAAATTCACGGTATCGTCCCTTAGATGGGTTATCTCTTCTGTACACCTTAGCTATTTGATACCTTTTAAAGGATGTGATACCATTCATAGCCACATACCTCGCAAATGGAACAGTTAAGTCATACCGCAAAGAACAAAGCTCTCCACCCTGCAAACAAAATTAACACAAAAATATGACAACTCTGAATAATTACCTGCATTTTTCACCATTAACACAAACAATTAAATAAACAAGTCCACCCAAAAAAAAAAAAAAGCAGCACAAATGCATAGAAAAGGAGTGTCCAAGCCTCAATAATGCCAAGCCTGAAGCTTAGGAGTGAACTTTTATGTTATCCATATCTATGTAACTGGAATCACCCTTTCCAATACAAATGCATTGCAAAGGCTGAAACATGCATGTAAACATATCTAAATAATGATAACATTAAAACATTAAGAATGACAAAAAATAACAGCAAGATTAATAACTATACATGAGCTCACTTGAATAAATAAATAATAACCTATTTACCTGGTCAGCAAGATCATAAATCAATTTTGAGTCCTCCCCGTATTTCCCCATAAGAGTCTCTCTCAATTCAAATGCAGGAGTGTCCAAGGCTGTGGCACCATGCCTCTTGAAGACATCTGTTATTATTGAAAATGCTTTCTCTCTTATTGCCATTTGTTCTTTGGCAAAATCACGAGTCCCCTGATATTTACGTTCACATTTCACAATATAAGAATCTTAGATTGCATTCAAGTAAAATGAGAAATAATAACAGAAAAATAACAAAGAATAAAACATCTTTAAAAGCATCAACCTATACAAACCTTCAGAAACTAGTTAAAATAAAACAAGGAAAGCCAACATGGGCAGAACCCGTTTGACATCTGCTATAACAATAATTTCCATCAACATAGCATATAATATATTAGTACATTGAATTGTAATATTGAAAACATTCTTTGCAAAAGCTTACAAAAAATTATGTTAGTGCACTTTACATGCATGATTCACTCCCTTGTGCCCATCAGCTATAACTATCGTAAGCAAACCATGAACACCAATCAAACTGCCCGCAATCCAGTTTACCATAAAAGATATAATAGTTTCAAGGAGAAAAGTCCATGACCTTGTGGCATACAAACTACCTTCACTGTTCCGAGTCATTCAATCTCATTTCCGTTGAATGGCACCATTCACTATCTCTAAAATATAATACAAACTCAGCATTCTCTCTCTCTCTCTCTCTCTCTCTCTCTGTCTAAATATATTTTTAATCTGATCATCAGCCCATGCTTGATCGGGACATGCATCAACATTTAATGATTTACTTCAATTCAAAAGTTTTGTACTTGTACTTTTCAATAACAGAAAAATAGTCAAAACCCAAAGCATGGAATTTCAAGCATAATTTGTTACCTTTGGAAGTTTGGGGAGTCTTCTACTTTCATTGCTTTCCACAATCTCTTTCACTTTCTGCACCATTTCATCAAACTCTGGTTCTTTTGGATCGAAAAACAACAAAAGATCCGCAACCCATTTTTCCAATACCTGCAAACTATCACTGGAATCCTCTCCCTTACTCTGCAACCTATCCTTAATTAACTGTACAATCAAGCTAGTCCCTTTCCCTAAAACCGACTTTTTCTTCTTCTTCTCACCTTTCTTTACTGCCTTCTCATCCATCCCATTCGCTTCAATTCCTTCAGCACTCTTTGCATTCATCAATTCTCCACCTTCGAGTGCAACAAACGCTGTTATCCCCTCCCAGGCAACAATCCTCCACACGGTCCCCAATAAGGCATTCACTTCATGGACAAATTTCCCATTATCTTCTTCATAATCTGAATCCAAAACCAGCTTATAAGCATTCCTTAGCACATTCTCACTAGGACATTTGTTTTCAAACAAACTCAGCAAAACGTTTTTAAAACTTTCATTTCCCAATGCATCCAAATTCATTTTCGCCCGGCACAGACTACTCTTTCCCAAATTCTGAAGCGCTGCAGCCAAAGCTAACACTGCCGGGATAGCATCACTCTCATAAACCTCCTCGCGAGAATTCAATGCAACCCGGGTCACAGAATGCACTGACTTCACCAATTCTCTCAATCTCCCATTAATCTTCGGAATCTTAGAAAATGCTTCACTCCGTACCTTACCCACCAGCTTAGAACCATTAAGTAACACCTTCATGTCTCCAGCAACACCAATCCCTTCCTTATCAACATAGCCATCTCCAGTATCCATGGAGCTAAAAGCCGTCACATCACCTTTACCCGCCTCACACGACAAAGCAGCAACCGCATCAACAACTGAAGCCAAAGCCGTAGATTCATGATCCAAAATAGAACAAACTCCATAAACATGAGCAGATGATTTCTCAATTACAACACATTCCTCTTCTGTCACCTCAATGAAGTTAAAACTCCCAGTCTCAGAATTCGAATTCAGGGTTTTAGAAATCAAATTGGGAAGAAATGTACGGATGTTAGTAGAATTATTGGAGTAGAGAAGGAGCTTATTGAGAAGAAAAGTGAGAGAAGCACGAATTTCGAGAAGGGTTAAGGAATTGGGAAATGAGATTTGGAATGGTTTAAGAGACGTTGAAGGGTTTTGATCGGAGAGTAATCTATCGAGTGCCGATGAGTCATTACGCAACTGAGCTTGGCCGGTGGCGACAGCGTAGACGGAGGAGGATGAAAGACAGGAACCTTTGCCTCCTAAGGTTATCACTTTAGCTTCACCTCTCACCGCCATTAATAGAGAATTGTGCTTGAGAAATTATCAGAGAGCTGAAGCTGTGGTGGTGCTGGTTTTAGGGTTTTAGCCCAGATTTCAGAATTTATGCGAAGGGAACAGCAACACCGCGATGTACAGTGAGTGGACAAGCCCACTTTTCCCCCTCAGGATCTGGCTGTTTTTTCTTTACTTTCTTTGTTTTTTTTCTCCAAAACGACAGTGTTTAGTATTTTAGCTATTTTTCTATTTTCTTTAATTTTTTCCACATTTTATAATAATCTATTTTAATTGAATTTTATTTTATCAATTTTTATATTAGATGTAATTAAAAAATTTTAATTCATTTGAGTTTAAAAAAAAAAAAGTCATTTTAAAAGAAATGAAAATATGTCAAAATGATAAAACTTTGCTAAATTTCTCATTAAATAAATTTTAGTTAAAATATGACTTTTTATGTATAAAGGTAAAATGAGAAAATAGAATTCAATTGAATTGAATATTATCATTTTACTATTGTATAGAAAGAGTTATATTTAATTTAAAAGTATTATTTATATATTACAGCCATAAGGTAATGTTTATATAGAACTTTTAATTTTATTAAAATTAAAACTTGTTGAAAGATAATTTTTTTTTTTTGATGGGAGTTGAGAGCATCGTGGATAGTAAGCAAGCAATAAAATCATTGGCTTACTTTTAACTATAGAGAGAATTTTATTTTGATAAAGAATTTTCTTTTTAATATTTTTTTTCTCTATAGAACTACTCATTGATTATAAAAATAATCAATAGTGAAGAAATTACAATTGAAAATTTTACAAAACACACTAACGATTGGAAAATATCCAAAATACTGAATGATTAAATTTAGAAAACTTTAAAGTCAATTTTTTCCAAAATTGGCTGTATAATTAAAAATGAGGAAAGAGATATCAAACTTTCAAAACATTTTGAAAATATTCATCTTCTTTCTGGAGGTCTTTACAAAGCCATAAAGCAAAAAAAAAAAAAAAAAAAAAAAAAAAAAAACTTACAAATATATCTGTATAGATATAGTCAAAGTAGGAATTAAGGCTCTTAGAGCCCGTTTAGAATTAAGTATAAATTCAATAAGCTCAATGACTCATGACTTAATAAAGTTCCATATGTAGATGACGGATTTAACCCATAATGAAGCATCTCGTTTTATCCACTTAAATCACTTTGTATACAATATTCAAATTTCTAATACATTCTACACAAGTCATCATGAACTAAATTTTACATTTTTATTTCTTAAATTTCTAGCCTCTCCTTAACTTTGATTCCAAGTGCCTTCCTCTCAAGAATTAGCTAGGCCCATCTGGTCCTGTAACTTATGAAAAGCTAGATCCTAAAATCTACAGACAATACAGTGAGCTGTCAACTCAGTAAAATTATAAAAATGCATGACAAATAGGATTTACAATGATGTTCATAGCACAATTTACACATACGAACAATATGAATATCAAGTACTTAACTAAATCATTTAGGGAATTCTTTTAGATTCACATTACAAAGTCATTTGTTCAGTTCAATAGAAGAGCACAAAATCAATATGCTTAGAAAGATCTTTTCGAAAACTCATTAAGAAGTCATTTTCATAGCTCCCAACGAAATCAAAACGAATTAATTTCAATAAAACAATACTCTTTTACTTCATAAAAATAAGATTCTTAGCTTTTCATAAGAAATGAATATATATGTTTCCGTATCATAAAATATTCTCATTTCTTTTAATAAAACATTGCTCTTTATACTTCATAAAAGATTTGAATTCAAAATTAAATTGACAAAAATATATTCTGAGTCGGGTTCATAATCCACAACATCGTAAACCTCACATTAACTTCAATCCACAGGGGATCTATTAGTGGCTGAACCAAATCAAAAGTCCCTAATATTGTAGCACAATCATAATACCATCATGGTATATGCAATAAACTATTGAATTGCATAGAGAGAATTATATATGCTCCTTGTAAATCATCGCAGGCAGCTACATACCCACATAAAATATCATCATGCCTGCGCGAATCAGTCTGATACTAGATTAGTCGACTCACCAGTGTACTTAGTTTAATGATTACCCTTATTAGTCGAACGTTCTGTTAATTTTCTTTCTTTCTTTTTCTTTTTATCAATCATAATTTAAAGATCATTTTGATATTGATCTTGACATAACAATTTCATAAGTAATTACTTGGGAGGCAAATGAGTGGATACAAGTTGGGTGGCATGTCACCAATTTACCCATTTATCACTCATTTAACTATTATATGGGCACCCATACCCATTTAACCCATATTCATACTAATCCATCCATTTACCTATTTATTTTATAAAAATAAATTATTTTATAATTCAAAATAATTTTTTTCTTCCATATCATTTTATTCATGTAACTAAATTTTAGAGAAAAATAGTTTGAGCAAAAAAAAATTATATTTATATCATTCTTAAAATTAATTAAACTAAAAAAATATTACTTTTATAAGGAAGTCTAAAATTAATTAAAAAAGAACCTGTAAACTAATTAATTAAAAATACAATTAGTATACTCCAACACCCATAAAGTTCTCATATACATATCCTAAATGTAAACATTTTATTACCAAAATCTAAAATTTAAAAACACAGATGCATTTTTGTAAGAACTCCACCAACTTTACCCATTTGATACATAACTCCAATACAGCTGATATTGATCTATCCATAAGATGCCACAAGAACATCAAAATTGATCATTGACATTATTAACAGCAATAATAAAAGTCAATTAACAATTCACTGAAAAAAAAATAGAAAGCAAAAGCTAAGAACTATTTAGTAGTTAATACTCAGATACGTAGATTTCATTCATTGAAAATGAATTGGATATAGAAAGATATAAGTCTTCAAATCTTCAATCATAGATTCTTCTTCTAGATCCTCTTTTAAAAGAGTTACACCATATAACAATATTGAGTACGTAAAAACACCTCTACATTTTGTGCTAGAAGAGAAGTCCTATATTTATTAAGAATTCATCCTCCAATGCTAAAAGCATGTTCTGAAGTGCCAATAGTTATTGGAATGCTAAAAATGTCATGAGCTAGTAATGAAAGTTGTGGGTACATGATATAATTATCTTTCCTAATAATTAAGAAACTTCAAATCTACAAATTGCTTGCTATTGAGCCTAGGTTCTTCCAAATATAAATCCAGTTCTAATTTTACTTTCATTGAACCAAAAATTTCACTTTCAAAGTTATCAAAGTCGTCAATATCATCGCCACTAAAACAAGTAACAACTTTCTTTCCCGGCATGTGGAACTTGTATCCTTAATATGTGAGATCATATACTCATCAAATAAAGAGTACAATTTGTTACAAATATGAAGCACATGATCTTTTGATTTGGCATTATCCATTTTATTGAAATAATATTCCAAAAAATCTAATTTATAACAAGGATTCAAAATAATCGCTATGGACAAAATTTCACTATAGGAGTCTCAATACAAATCAATTTTTTTTTCATTCTTTTAGCTATTTTACAAATCACATCCTCATCGCTTCCTTATTCCTCTATCAACCTCAACTCAATCTTCCACGTCCCGTGAAAATACAAATTTGTAGTAGGATACTTAGTTCTAAAAAAAATGGTGGATATTTCATAAAAAGGTTTTAGAAGTTTCATTATCTACTAGGCTTGATTCCACTCCTTTATTATAGGACAAGTGTCAAACTCCGTATTAATTAAAGCCAAATGATGAAATGCATGTTGAAAAGGAAGAGCACTTTCAATCATTAAATATGTTGAATTCCATCTAATTGGAACATCTTGTTGCACTTGCCTACAACATAAAGAACATTGTAAATGCACTCTAAAATTTCACTTTTCTTGCATTTGTGGCTCTAACATACTTGACACTTTCTCTAATTTTATCTATAAAAATTTGAGTAACTTTTATACCTTCTTACACAATCAAATTAAGTATGTGAGATCCATAGCACACATGCAAAAAGCTACCATTATATGGTAAAAATTTTCCTAAAAAATCATGTTATTTTAAAATACCCACCATCGTATGATAATAGGATGCACTATCTAAAGTAATTGTGAATTTTTTTTCTCGATTTGTCATTTTTCAACAAACTAAACAATTTCTCTGCTAATATCATACCATAATATGGAGGTGGCACATAAGTGAAACACAAAATTTCATTTTGCAATTCTCAATTTTGATCAATGAAATATGCAGTGACAAGTATATAATGATCTGTAGTGATAGACAACCATAAAACCGATGTCAAACAAATCCTACTAGAAGTAGAACATAATAAATGCAAAACTTTTTCCTTTTCATTTTTAAAAAATTTTAACATGTCAATCTTAGCTGTGTTCCTACAAATTGTATTTACATTTGACTTCAAATAACCATGGACATCCCTTACCCCCTCATGCTCCACATATGAAAAAGAAAAGTTGTGCTTAATTATAAAAACTACAACCTTCTCTTTATAAACCCCTTGATCCAAATTAGATTGTAAAGACTCATTTATTTGCATTTCCTTCTTAGAACAATTACTAAGATGACGCAATAAATTTGTAGTTTCATAGCCTTCATTAATCAAATATAATTGTGAATACCATTACATTTTGCCCATTGTTTCCCATCATCCTCCTTAGGTAGCTTCTTGAAATGATCCCATACATAAAAAGTGCATTGCCTACTACGTTTGGAAATTGAAGTACTTTCATTAACCTTTCAATATGTTCTTCATAGATATTGTGGAAAGATAATAATAAAAACTACAAAAAAGAAAAAATAATGGTTCATAATCCAGATGTTAATTTTAAACATTCAATTCCAAATAGAAAAGCTTAAACCTAACTATTTTATCTTCCTTGTGTCAATAGTATTAACATTCTAATTGAAATAAATAGCATATAAAAGCAAAATGAAATGGATTAAACCCATCAATACAAAAAAATTAATAATCCAAAAATCACGTAGCCATAGGAATTATTTCCTAGATGTACAAATTTCACAAGTACCCATCAAGAAACAAGTTGAATCAAGCATAACCATCCAACAAATTAAAAACTTGAAAAATCAACGATAGCTATTGCAAGAAAAAGAGAATGGTCTATAAAGCCATACAAGCTTATCCCTTAATGATAAACAAATATAATAGTGAATTTAAAACAACTCTAAACCATCAAATCTGGCCATATCCATCAAGAATTTTTACTAAGAAATTAATAAAGAAATAGTAAAAGAATCTAAGAAAGAAAAGGGGGGGGGTGGGGGGGTGGGGCGTTGGGTTGTTGGGTTGTTAGAGGTTATCAGAGGACACAGTGTTTTGTTGTGTTGGATTCAAAAGATTTATCGGAATAGTAGATATGTGAATGGAATGTGTTGTGTTCTTTTTTATAATAATAATAATAATAATAATAATAATAATAATGGGTTGGATTGTTGGATTTTTTTTTTCAAAAAATGGGTTAACAATTTAAAACAAATTATTAATGGATTGTGATAAGTACCCATACCCATTTACACCCATATATTAAGAATATAAATGGGTTAGACCCATTATTGACCCATTTATAATTGTAACTACCTATTTATCATCTATATTCTAATTTAAATAGGTGGCTATAGTGGGTAAATAGGTATGGGTCATTTTGCCCTCCCTATAATTACTCTGGTAGGAAATTCCTTTACATAAAAATTCATATACATACATATATAAATAATCCAAAAAGTTAGAAAAAACAACATATACTTTGTTCATAGCTCAGTTTAGTGCTTTGATTATTTTTCATAAATATCATGTAAACATATATAAATAAATCATTAAGTTACAAAAAAAATCTATACTTTATTTTTATTTTTAATTCAACACTTCAATTACAATAGGATGATGTCAGTCTGAATGATCTTCGTTGATTTCAAATAGTAATTCAACAGATAGTCTCGATTACATAAGAGTTGTTTGATTATAATCAATATTTAACTTTTATAATAGATTAGCTCGATTTTAAAGACCTCGCTTAACTACGGTCAACTTTGGCTCGAATGGCCTTGCTGGTTACATTAATTATGGCGAAGCTTACAAAGAATTACATTAACTATATGTTATTTGCTAAAGGTGAAGGTATTTACAATACTAATGAAAGTAAAGAATCTGAAGAGATCAAAAGAAGGGAGTTCAATGACCAGGTGAAGGAGGAGAAGCTCATGTTCATTTATTTCTTAACTTAAAACTTAAACAAATACACTCTTATAATCGTACCTCTTCGTTATCTTCTTGGATCAGGCTCGTCGACACCCATCAAGTTCCTTTTTTCAACTTTGCTTCCTTTTTCCTTCCTGGGTACCATTTTCAATAGGAGCTAAAGATCATGATCATCCAATAAAGGTCTTATCATCACCATCAAAATTTTCATAGGTGGCTCCTCGTCAATTCCCTTTATCATTTTAGAATGAGCCATCATCACTTAGTTTTGGATCCTTATCAGGCTCCATTCTCATTCTTAGGCTTACTATATCCATTAATCTATCCTCTAGATCATCTTGGAGATCCTCTAAGAAAACTGAAAAAATCATCTACTTTTTAGATATAAGGGTTTCATTTAGAACCAATTATCATCTCAGAAGAAGGTTTAGAGAAAAGAAGACTTTTTAAAGGAGGCTTTTCAGCTTTTTAAGACTTAGGTTTCTTTCAAAAATTTAAAGAGAAGATCTCAGAATATAAATCTTTATAGAGAGTAATCATTTTAGAGAATGATGAAATTGAAGGGTTATGAGACCCTTTAAATAAAAAGGAGCAATTAGGGCGCCAGTTTTGATTTGAAATAAAGCTAGTCAACAGTGATTATGCAAAGACTTTTCCTTATTGGAAATGTAAATTTTTCTTAGAAATGGTAAAATTATCTTAGGAGCAAATATGCCATTAAATAGTCTATCAGGATAAATGACTTTCCATCTAATGAGCTTAGCTATTTAAAATCTAAAACTCTTAGATCTTTTTCTACATGCTTCCTAATAGTTAGTTTTCCTTGTATCTTCTAGAAAATCGAAGCCTTGTCATTGAGTACACCATTTCTTCTTTCGTAGGCTCATACACTTTTACCTCACTCACACCGAGCTTGTCTAATCCTCTTAATGCTCCTCGATTTCCACCATAAGTCTACACTCGTTTCATGCTTGCTTTGCTTGCTTATTAAACTGAACCTATCCAATCACTTATCATTGCTTACTACCTAGTTTGCATAATCCTCTTTAGGTCATATCTCTCGTTATTTCTATCATCTCTTAATATCTCCTTGCATCGTAGATCATAGTACTACCTCTGACACTCTACCTCGGCTCTCTATGGTTTTTTCTTATAAATCTTCCACTTTCATTCCCAAACTTGCTGTAGTCTAGCAAGTTTCACTCATGCATTCTCATCGCCAAAGACTTTAACTTACCTATCTTTGTTATTTACAATAACTGTCAAACTTTAGACTATTACATCCTCTTTCTAGGAAGATTACCTTTTCTCATGGCAATATTGAGATAAAAGCATATCCCTATAAAATTACTAATGATAATGATACAAATAGTATCAAGAATATCATTCAACAAAACAACTTTACAAACATTAATCTCCAAAACATAGTGAAGCCATTGACCAAAATAGAAAGCCATATCCACAAGTCTATAATCTTCCCAGTACCAACTACAAATCTGGTTGACAAGAAGCTTAAAAATCCAATTTTAAGCCATTCCAAATTTTAAAAATTAGTTAACAAGAAATCCCAACAAATCAACCAAATTTTTATCAAAGCCATTAAAGATAAACTGAGTAGGATAGAAACATCTTCCTTAGAAGGTTCTAAATAGATGGCACTTGATATATGATAATCTCATAATAAGACCATTAGTGTGCTAGAAAAAAATCTCATACAAAATTCATATGAAGCTTTCCAAGAAGAAACTCCGACGATCAATAGGCTATATTAACAGAATTCTTTACTGAGGATTACTGCTCCTAACATTGGCATAGAGAACAAACCTAATATTTTGATCCAATCAAAGTTCAATACGTCTTCTGTTTATGATTAGAACATATATGGAATATTATAATACGATACTCTCAGTTTCCTATAACAAATGACAATGGCAGCAGATGTTTATAAAACTCAAATAAGAACCGTTGATAAAGCCATAGCTAAACTTCTTACAATTGGTTTTTTAGAACAGCTAAAAGATGGTGGGATTATCATCTCACTACTCAACAACAACTAGAAATACTAGGCTCCATTTATTAAAGCCATTAAAGATAAACTGAGTAGGATAGAAACATCTTCCTTAGAAGGTTCTAAATAGATGACACCTGATACATGATTATCTCATAATAAGACCATTAGTGTGCTAGAAAAAAATCTCATACAAAATTCATATGAAGCTTTCCAAGAAGAAACTCCGGAGATCAATATGCTATATTAACAGAATTCTTTACTGAGGATTACTGCTCCTGACATTGGCATAGAGAACAAACCTAATATTTTGATCCAATCAAAATTCAATGCATCTTTTGTTTATGATTAGAACATATATGGAATATTACAATACGACATTCTCAATTTCCTATAACAAATGACAATGGCAGTAGATGTTTACAAAACTCAAACAAGAACTACTGATAAAGCCATAGCTAAACTTCTTACAATTGGTTTTTCAGAATAGTTAAAAGATAGTGGGATTATCATCTCACTACTCAACAACAACTAGAAATACTAGGCTCCATACAAACTTTCAAAGATGGAATACCCAGTCTTGATGAAAAAGGAATCCTATCTTATAGTTTAGACATTTCCCATTATTATTTAAATTTCAATCTTATTCTTAGTGGACTCCATAAATTATTTTTTGCGTAAACATGTTCTAGCTTTATTTACCCTGGTTCTTGGCAGAGTAAGCTAATTGCTTGTCTCCTAGATGACAATCTACAAAGTTCCAAGTAACCTCTTTTTTCACTGTGATTGTGACGGGTAGACTCTTTTGAGAGTAAATTTTCCATATCTGAAATATGAAAAAAATAACACTTGAGACAGTGTAGTTCGCAGTCGACATGTTCTTGGTTTTGAAAATATGTCTTATTTTCAGGATCATGAATATGGTAGATCTTGTATTCACAGTTAATCTATTCATACATACATATTCCCAATTTTAAAGGTAATTCTTATTTTGATACTAATTTTTAGGAAAAAGATTTTGTCAAGTCATTATTTGATTTAAAAGCATATTTTAATTATCATAATTTTTGCGGGAAGGAAAAAGCTAGACTTACTTCTTGGAGATTAATTGATGATGTACTTGAATGCTGGGTTGATTATCAAAAAATATATGGTAAAATTCATCTATATCAAGTATGAAAGAATTATTAGTTGATAAATTCTATCATGGTTGTTAAGTGCTTTACAATTTAACTAAGAAATTAAATATGTACTACAATAAGTTGAAAAATTATTCCCATATTAGTCTTATAAACCCTACTCCATGTTCTTCAAAAAATTGTGATAAAAAAAATTTATGATATTAGAAAGATGGTTATGGTGAAATTCATCCCATTGAGAGTGAAACTTCTAATTTTGAAAAAAATTGACTTTGTGAGTTTAGACATTAATCAATTTATAAGACATTAAATTCTAGTTGAAAATTAATAAAATTACTAAATAGAAATGTTAAATATTCTAAAACTACTTGAAAAATAAGAAAAATAAATCTAATTATACCATTGCCTTCAAATATCTACCCTTTAAATTTCTAGCACATAATGAGTCTAGATATTGAAGTAACTGCAAACTTTGTTTTGCAAGAAAAGTTAGCTTATTTATTCCGTAGATCCCTTTACTTTTTATAGATTGATCCCACCAAAATATATCGACCATCACATGTAATTCAACATAGAGCCCTAGGGAGGAATAAAAAACAACTCATATGTTTTTTGCAATTTGTAATATTTAGTTAATATTTTTCTCTTGTGTTTGCTTTTATTTTTTTATGGCGAGAGTTTTCTATTCATTTTTAATGTAAGTATGGTTTTCCAATACTGAAGTTATTATTATTACTACTTAATGAGATTGTGATAAAAATTTTAATGAGAATAATAAATTGAATATTTGTATAGTTGTTTGATTGGATTTGTTTGAAGATGTAGAAGCTGAATCATGACATGATATAGCCATCGATCGTAACATGCATACGCTATTTGCCGAGTCAATTATTCTATCAATATATAATTTATTATTAATTTATTATAACTAAATGAGATTGTGATAAAAATTTTAGTGAAAATAATAAATTTAATATTTTATAGTTGTTCGATTGGGTTTGTTTGAAAACATAGAATAAGTTGAATTATGATATGATATAGCCATCGAACATAATGTGCATACTCTATTATGTTGAGTCAGTTATTTTGTTAATATATAATTTTTTTCATTAATGAAAATCATTTTTTCTATCTTAAATTATATAATTTCTTCATTTTCTCAACATATAATAAATGAGAAAATAAAAAAATTGCAACCAAAAAAAAAATTATAAAAAACTTGTTAACTTTCTTCTACCTCTTCGCAAAAAATGGCTAAGCCAGTAGCCTCAACCAACAGAAGCTACTATGTTCTCTATCTATTATTATTGCATTCTAATTTGTACCTCACAAAATTCTTTGCCTGCTTTAAAAAAATGAAAATAAAAATAAATATTTTCTTTCATACTTGAAAGCAGAAATATTAATTTGTATATATACATTGGGGGATGAAACCAATAAAGTAATTAATTAAATAATTAATTTAATAACACCATTAATTTGGCATGAAACTTTGAAGGTTTATGACCATCACAGTAATATCATCCATGTTGCCTCTGCTAAAGGACATATCTACAAGCCTTTTGCAAGATTCTATTGAATTCTTCTCTCTTAAAATCACATCAACTGCCTCTTGTATATCCACCTGCAAATTTTCATAAATAAACAACTCTAATTAATTACTAGGTACTTGCTAAAATTCAAGAATTAATACTTTCATTTAAAGGACACAAGATGATACTAATTGAGTTGAGAGGATAAATGTGATTTAAATTAGATATAGATTAAGATAATGAATGAATTGAATTTAATGAGTTTGGATCAACTATTTTTAAAAGGTTAAAACTAATACATTAAGTAGTTAAATCCAATTCATATATACCCATATTTTTCATGTATTTTTTTCGATACGTGATTGATTCTTAACATAAAAAATAGAATAATTATTTCTAAGAAATATGATAGGTTACAATAGAAAAATTATTTTAATTTTATACTTTAGTTCGTAATATAAAATAATTATTATATTGCGTATAAATAATGATAATATCCTTATAAATTAATTTTATTATTAATATTAAAATTAAATATAATTTTATCAAATTTTCTTTAAGAAATAATTTAAATGTATAATAAATAAAATTTTTATTTAACTTGAAATAAAAAATAAAAATATTTTTTAAATTAGTTACCTAATTTAATTAATTAATTAATTTTCTTTTGTTTCAAATACGTATCGGTCCATGGTAAACAGTGTTATTTATTTAATTTTTATATGTAATTTTTTTTATTTTCAGGATTTTCATTTTTATTTTTTAATAATAATAATAATAATAATAAATAAATAAATAAATAAAAATGAAATTCTAACATTAAAAAAAAAGTTAATAATCGTGAAATTAACCTTGCCAACATTTTTTTAAGATGATTAATTTTTAAAAGACAAACCAAACCAAATCCATTAATTCAATCAAATTCTATTTGTAGCACAATTGTAGAAAAACTTAGATTTTGTAAGAATTAAATTAAACATAAATTTTATTTTATTAATTTTCATATTTCGAAAGTTGTCGCTTGTAAAATTCAAATTTTCAAAGTAAAAAATATTTATAAATAAATAAATAAATCATAAAATTTTAAATTAAATTTTACAAAAATTTAATTTAATTAGATTTTTGTAAATTGAATGGAACAATTCTTACCAAGCAATTTAATTTTATTTTATTGATAGAACTGAATCAAATTATTTTACCCGATTATTTTTTTTTTCCAGACAGAGTGCTTAAATTTCTTTTTCACACAAATTGAAGTTGTGGAAATGTACAAATATGACAGAAATTCTAATTTTATTTCTAAAAATTATTAATCATATTGTATTTATATAATTTTTAGATCGAATTAATCATACCTTATCCCACAGTCCATCAGAAGCCATTATCAGGAACTCGCAATCAGAAGTTAGTTGAAGCCTTTTAATCTCAGGTTCAGAAATGATCCAATCTTTCAAATGCGAGTCTCCAATGGCTCTAGAAATTGCCAGTGAGCCTTGAACTCTCCATATTCCATTCCGGCAATGCACAAAACCACCCTGAAAAATTATTATACTTATATTAATGTTTTTAACAAAATATTTTTTTAAGTAACAGTAACTCAAATAATAATACCAAACAGACTGTAAGAATGTCGCTCATGATAATCAAAGAGTATTACACAAAGTTACAAATTTAAACTACAATTAAAGCGAAATTTTTTTTTTTAAATGACAATAAGAGCATTACATGATAATATTTTATAAATTTAGTTTTTCTTTAAATATTTAAAAAGGCGATTTAAATCTGAATCTATTATCATACTATATAATTACTGATAAATACTTAGATTGTGTTTTCGTTGCTTGAAGCTTAATTAATATAATGATATATTGATTGATAACTAACAGAATTCTCAATGCGAAGACGTTCATCTTCTCTGGTAAGTCGATGATCAATTGTCAAAGTCTCAGCAACTCCTTTCCTACTCAAAACTACTTTACAATCACCCACATTTGCCACATGTATTTCTCCATTCTTTATCAGTACACTAGCTGCACAAGCTCCACTACTTACACCCTGCAGTCAGTTCAAATCCAATATTGTGAATAAAATTTCTAATTAATCACGCATGACCGATGAATTGGCATGACGATATTTTTATATTATGAGATAAAAATTTGATTATTAATAGATTATTAAACTATCAATATTATGAAATCAACAATTAAAATTATAAAATATAACATAAAATTGATTGGGATTAAATCTTATAGTTTCACAATTTAGAAGATAATTATAATTTCTCCAGGTAAAAAAAAATATATATATATATATATTAATGAATATATATCATGGCTTCATTATCCTTTTTCTTTTGATAAATTTAGCTTTAATCGGACTCTAATTAGAGTTTTTTCAGCTTTAAAAATGACGATCCTTGATTTATTACTCAGAAGAATATGCAATTATTGCTAAGCTGTATTTCAGTATGCTACCACCCTAACTATTTTAATTTAGTTGATCTTTTGGTTTTGGTCAACAATACTTATTATTCATAGTCATTTTAATTAGTAAACATGTTGAATTGGTCACATGATTCCTTATTATGGAAGGTTATGCCATTGAATAAGCAATTAAAATTCAATAATGTGAATTAATACTAATATAATACAAAGTTCATTTTTAATAGTTAAATTAGTTAAGACCAGGTCAGTGAATTCATCTTATGGTTGAAAATGTAGTAGAATAAGTTGAAATTATTAAATAAAAATTATTTTAATTACCTGGCTAAGAAACTCCCTATCCGTAACCAAGTACCCTCCTTTTATGGCTTGTTCAAGTTGACAATGATCATCTTCTTCTTCTTTTCCAGCATTTTCCTGAGCTAATTTTACAATGTTCTTTCCCAAATTTTCAGCTACATAGTCAGCTGCTGCTCTTCCTCCATGTCCATCAATTACAGCAAAAAATGCCTGTATATGTAGGTGATGACAAAATCTAAATTATATGCAAAAAAAAAAAAAAAAAAAATCCTTTATTATATTAATTTATATATACAGCTAAGTGATGAAACAAAATATATCTTAAAATTATATATATAAATATATATATGAGCATTTAAAAGAAGATGCATCAGATTAGAAGGTAAACTTAATATAATTAACAGAAATTATATATATATTTTTTAAAAAAAATCATTTTAAATATTGTTAGGAAAAATAATTCAGAAATGATATATATAATTTTTTTGAACATTTTGTAATTAAAACATGTAAATATACATTTAAAAAAATTCTAGCAAAATTTTCAAATTAAAACAAATGTGAGAGAGAGAGAGAGAGAGATTATGAAATCTGTACCTGCTTTGCATCTCCAAGAATATCAATCATGAACCCATATCCATCTTCCATGACTTGTCTCCTTCCTTTCTTGCCAGCCAAACAGAAATCTTTCCCTTGAATCTCAAAATCTTTATTTTCCAGTTTCCTATCATTCTCCCCAAATTCCAATTTTGAACAATATTCAGGCAAAACCAATCTTGTAGGCCTTTTCTTCGACTTGATGTTAATATTCCCTCTACTACTACCCTTTCCCATTCCCAAAGAATCTATTTCTTTATTATCATGCAAACCCTTTTGATATGCTTCGAAATGCATATTTTCTTGCGCCAACCTTTTCTCTCCTCCCACCATCTGATTTTCAAGAAACCTTTTTCTTGATTCTTTAGGAAAATAATTATTATTACTATTATTATTATTATTTTCTTGAAATTGGCTAACCCATGAGAGAGGAGAAGGCAAAGAAGAATTAGAAGAAGAAGAAGAAGGAGAATTAATAAGGCATAAAGAGGCCATGTAAATGGCCTTTTTTATGCTTTGAAGAAAGTATAAAGCAAGAGATATAATAGAGAAACCCCATAAGAAATCTTCTAAGTATATCATGATTTTCTTTTTGACAAATTTTTATTGTAGGCGCAACAATAATTATAAATGCTGCATGAGAATGAGATTATTAATTATTTGTAAATTGATTGAAGAAAGAAAGAAAGTAAAAAGAGGGTATGATTCATGCGATCAAGAAAAAGAAAGAAAGAAAGGTATTTTGAACTTTGAAATTCAAAGGTTCCTTATAAATTGCGAGAAGATAAGAAGAGTATGGGAAAGGAATTTTATTATACATAAAAGGCCATAAGCACACACTAATTTGGTTTTTTTTTTTAATTTTTTTTTTATGATAGTGATAATTGACGGGTCAAAGAAGGAAAAATATAGTAATTACCGGCTTCTTTTAATTTTGAGCAGTAGAAAAAGACATAAAAAAAAAAAAAAGGAAAAAGAAAAGAAAATAAAGAAAGAAAGAAGATCTGTGAATTAAGATTTTGACACTTTCAAAGCCAAAGAAATGGTCTCATATACATATATATATATATATATATACAAATAACAGTAGTTTGGTAATGGATTGGGGTCGGGAATTTAATGCAAAATATATGCCTTTTAGGTTTGGATTTTGGCTTTTTCAATGCTATAATAATCAAGTGGGAAACTATATATTTGCTGACTTGGTGAACAAATTGGCTTTTCTTGGAAGGTTTGAATATGTCAACCTGTATAAATATCCTTTTCTTTAATTTAGTAGTCCATAATATTTAATGCCCATAGTACCATTTCTACACTTCATGAGTATAAACACTTAGAAATGTTGGTTGTCTTGGCCCAATAGTCCTTTGTTTAACGTAGCTCGTTTTGATAGGTATGCTTTATCTTATCCAATTGGTAACCATCATGGCTATTTGGACTGAATCAACTCATTGCATGTGACTCAGTAAAAAATAACGGATTGATTTAATTAAAAAATCTAGCAATTCATACTCAATCACATGATTTTTAATCAAATCAAATTATTTAACTATTGTAATATGGAAGACATCGAGTTTGTTGGGTTGGGTTAAATGTAAGCCATTTTTCAGCAGGAGAAGATGGGGGCTGGCTGTGAAGTTAGAGACCATACAGGTCAGTTTATTGCAGCTAGATCACATTCTAAGGCCCATTTTTCCCGTTGTCCCGTGTTAGCAGAAGCCATTAGCTTCTGAGAAGCGTTGACCTGGATTAAGGCTAAATAAATCCAAAATGTTGAATTTCGATTGGATGCTCCATAGGTTGATCACTCTCCTTTTGGACTGATCATTGCTTCTTAATGAGATCATAAATTATAAGGTCTCTTTTGTTAGGAAATCAGGGAATTATGTTACTCATTTCTTAGCTAGGGCCTGTGATTCTTTGCCTGATGTTCATGTCTGGGCGGTTAATCCTCCTCTGCTTATTTATTCTAGCTTGTTTTCTGATATGAAATGACAAAGTTTCCCAGTTTGCTTCAAAAAAATATTATAATATAAATTATAATTTATTTTATATATGTATATATATATTTCTTATTTATTAAGTGATTTTGAGTTTATAATTTATGAGTTACATAAAAGTATAAATATATATAACATATATCTGATTATTAAAAATATATAATTTTATTATTGAATAAAGTGTGATTCAATCATTAAACCAGCCACTGAAACTTCGTTTTTAATTTTTTACTATTCAATGCTTAATTTGATTCCAATAACTGATAAGGATTGAATAATTTTAGAGTAAAAAAAAAAAAAAAAAAAGGTATGGGAAAGACAGTAACTGTTTTGATATGAAGAGTACTCGTACTCGAATCTCCTCCACATCTACACGGCGTGGGATCAAATCTGTGTGGCAATATGTGAATAAAGGTGCTTCATGAAGTGTTGGTGATGGAGCAAGGTTCGTTTTTGAAGGGATAAATTGGATTGAAGATGTTGGTCCTTGGAGAATTTAGTTCTTCATGATATTCCCTTTGATCAATATGAATGTGCTATGAAATAAATAAAGCACAATAATACTTACTTGTTATGATTTGGGAACAAGGAAGATCAAGCTAAGGTTACTAGCTACAATGAGTAATTACAGATGAAAAACTCCTTTGATTCTCACAATCTAAATCTCTTACTTTAGTTGTAGAGATTCTCACTCTTATTGTTGTATTTCTTTTCTTTTCTTTTCTTTTTTTTTTTCTTTTTCAACGTGTTGGTTACTTTTGATGACTAAAGTCTTATCTCCTAAAAGTTATGATAATATTTAACTAATAAATATTATTATCTTTAGATTTATCTAATAATTATTACTCAATAATTATCATATCAAATATATTGGATATCAGTTAGATAATTCTTAACTAATCAAATTATCTAAACATTAACTAAGTCAGGCTTCCCATTACCAGCAGACCCAATTTATAAAATTCAATATCTTCCACTCGCACATAATGAGAAACACAACAAACTCAAGAGAACCCATTTTATATGCTCTGCAACAATCCATACTTAGAAAACAGGTCATGCAACCAGCATACTTCAAGAGCTTAGTGCTATACATCTGTTAGGAATATATAACATCTCGATTATATAAATAATTTAGAGTAGTCTTTAGTATGCAGTATCTTATATCATATTATCATATTTTATCATCTCTTATAATCTCATTTATAATTGTATTTTATATTCACAATTATATTTCATCTTACAGATAAGATATAATTGATCGACCAATGAATACACATTCATATGATACTCCAACGATCTTCCTCTTTTGACAATTCCCTCAACCTTAACTTAACCTGTTTTTCTAGAAATGTCCCATTAGACCATATCATTCATAGTCCTTAGGTAACATTCTAAGATAGCAATCATTAAAGCAAGTCTCAAGAAACTGATAGGAGTCATAAGGGCACTCTTCGAGGTTCACTTTTACCTGAGGATCTCACATAAAATTTAGTTGAGATCTTTACTCATATTACCCTTTATTGGTCAATTCTAGCATATGTGGTATGAATCACGTGCTATAACATTTTCTCCTTTCCCATGCAACGTGTGTCTTTCTCAAAATAATGCTATACAAATGATAGTTCATATACGCGTCTAACTAAGTTCACATAGTTACTCCTTGGGATATAATTTTGGCTTAAGCCTTTACCTTTATCAATAGGAGTATCTATGGGTTTGCAGTCTTGCATTCTAAATCGTTCAAGTACTTTTTGAATATATGTCTCTTGTGAGAGAGATAATATTTTCTTTGAACCCATATCCTTCATTTCGAAGTTTGATGACAACCACGCTTTGATGTTAGAAACATATTCCTTATCGTTTCCAGCTATTAGGATATCATCAACATACAATGATAATATCACAGATTTATCTTTAGACCTCTTAGTATATATGAATGATCCTTATTAACCATAATAAGATCATACAAAATGATCACATTATGAAAGCGAATGTACTATTGCCTAGAAGACTACTTAAGGCCATAAATAGACTTCTGAAGTCTACAAACTTAGTGTTCATAGCCTTCTTTGACAAAACCTGCCTGTTGTTCTATTCAAATCTCTTCGTCTAATTCTCCATTGAGAAAAATAGTCTTTACATCCATTTGATGTAATTCAAGGTCCAAATTTGCGACATTTGCTAGAATTAAGTGAATTTAGGTAAAATGCACAGCAGGTAAAAAAGTTTCCTCATAATCAATTCCTTCCTGTTATGTGTATCCTTTTGCAACTAGGTGGACTTTGTACCTCTCAATGGTACTATTAACTTTTTGCTTTATCTTGAGAACCCATTTATTCCCAATAGTTTTTTGTCCTCTTAAAAGATCAACCAATTCCCAAACATCGTTGGACCTCATGGACTCCATTTCTTCTTTCATTACTTTAATTCATTTATCCTTAACAAGACAATAAAGGGCCTCTTTGACATTTTCTGGTTCATCCTCTTCTTCTGGAGTAATCAGAAAAGTTTCACCGCCTTCAATCTCAAATTGATGGCGAGGACTGCTTCCATGATTACTTCGGCGCAACTGAGATTCATCAACTCTCAATTCGCTCACACTTGGACCAGGATCACCTTCATTCGCATGAAATGATGGAATCAGAACAATTATTAAAACTAATTCATCATCTGTTAACATTCTCCCACTCGAATGAGGTGATTCTAACAAGTGTTGGTCCATAGTCTTAAATAGTGAAAGGTCTTGAACCATTTCACTTTGTTTGGAAAACTTATTTTCTAAGAATGTGACATCGCATGATTCAAACTCAGTCATACTTCCACTATCTTGCTCACCTATAAACACATAACCATTTGAGTTTTTGGAGTACCTTATAAAGATACTTTTCTTTCCTCTTGGCCTAAGTTTTCCATATATATGGGAAGAATCATATACATAGGTGGCACATCCCTAAGGTTTCAAAATGCTCAGGTTATGTTTTCTACCAGTCCATAACTCATATAAAGTGGTGGTAATTGATTTCATAAGCACTCGATTAAGTACATATGTGGCAGTTAACAGTGCCTCCATGAAAAGAGATTGGCAAATGGCTTGTGCCATCATAGACATAACCATCTTAAGGAGCGTTTTATTTCTCCTTTCCATAACACCCTTTTGTTATGGGGTTCTGGGAATACTCAACTGATGTTGTATTCCTTTTTCATTACATAATTCTCTGAACTAATCAAAGAGATATTCACGACTTCGATCTAGTCTAAGTGCTTTTATCTTTCTGTCTAATTGATTTTGAACCAAGTTCATATAACTTTTAAAACAACTCAATGCTTCAAATTTATGAGAAATCAAGTAAACATAACCAAATCGAGTGAAATCAATAAATGTGATGAAATAATAAGCTTCATGCCTAACTCTTACATTTATAGGACCACACATATCGAAATGAATTAATTGCAATGGAAAATTAGCTTTAGTTCATTTTCCAAATGGTTTTCTTGCAGTTTTTCCACCTAGACAATGTTCACAAGCTGACAATTCTATTTTGTCAATATCAGCCAACAATCCTTCTTTAGCTAGTCTATTCATTCTTTGTTGACCTATATGGCCAAGCCTAGCATGTTAAACATTCACATAATGCTCATAATCATACGAAGTTGTAAACACAGAAAAAGTGACATTACAACTACTAAAGTCACAATCCAAATCCATTATTGTAAAACCATCTAGAATATAATTAAAACCACAAAAGGTTGTTCCAAAGACAAATTAGCACTCATATAATGGAAATTCCAAGAAAAACCTAGTTTAAACAACACCATTACTGAAATTAAATTTCTTCAAATCTAAGGAGCAAATAGCACATCTTGAAGGAACAGGTTTCGACCACCACGCATGACTAACTTACATGTGCTAATCCCTTTAACTTCAATCTTATATTGTTCCCCACGAATATCCACCTCGCTCCATGTGAGACTTATTAAAAATCTATGAAGGCTTCTCGATCCTTCGCTATGTGGTTTGTGGCTCTTGAATTTACAATCCATAAAGGATGTGAATCAATTAGAAAAATAGAGCTAGAAATATAAAGTTCACTAACATGCATGTAACAAGGTACCCTTTTAGATTCAGCGTAATCATGAGCAAAGTGACTACGTTTGTTGTAATTATAGCATCTCACTTTTGCTACATTCCTCTTTTTGTTATGCTTTTTCTTACAATGTTGATTTTGCTTAGGCCTCTTGTTTGATTAAGCCTCGCCCTTTCCCTTGTCTGAAGGACCTACCTTGACTCTTAGGCTTATACCCTAAACATCCTTATGAGCTCAAACTAGCCATATACACCTCAGTACTTGACTTACTAGCTTTAAGGCGATCCTCTTCTAACTGGAGGTGGCGCATAACATCTTCTAAAGTCTTAATGGTCTCATTGTGGGTCAAATGCTTTTCATATGCTCCCAGTTATGAGGTAAGGATATGATGATAGCTTGGACTTGTTGCTTATCTATCAAAGTATAACCAGCATTTTTCAATTCAGCTATCATGTTTGACATTTGTCTTAGGTGTTTTCTCATTGTGTGTTCTGGAATTTTCTTAGAAGTGTCAAACTTGATAGTCAGCGATCAGAGTTTAGTCACAAACATACCTCCAAACTTTGCCTTCAATGTAGACCACATGTTCTTAGCATCATCATACTTTTGGAACTCAAACATGACATCATTGTCCATGCTGCTAGCAACGTAATGCGAGCTAGAGAGTTCTTCCTTTTTCGAGATTCATAGGCTTCACGATCCCTTCTTTGTTGGGTGGTATCGCCTTGTTCAGGCTCCTATATGAATGTGTTTAGAGCCTCTTGCTCTTCTAATGCATGCTGTATTTTCATTCTCTAAATCTCATAATTGTCACTGCTCAGTTTCTCACCCTTATTGAGCTCAACAATAATATTTTTTGAAGCAATAGCTATATCATAGAATACAGAGTTCTATACAAGACATACATACTATAATTAATGTCTAGCAATACATACATCTACCTTGCCATCTATTAATTATACTAATAATTATTTTCAATAGGTCTAGAATCAAGAGGACACATAGTTTCCAATTATCATATGAGATTTTAATGAAAAATAATTATTAATTAAATTATGCAAAGTATTTTTCTTAAAATTACTAAAACTTTTAGAAATTCCATATATCTTATGAATGTCAAATGTAATTTATTTATATTTCATTACACAAATTAAATATATCAATTTATTAATATGAACATAATCAATTGACTTAAAATAAATGCATATCAAAAACAAATATTCATATAAACAAAATACCAAGCCTTTACCACAAACTACAAGAAGTTTGAAAAATTCATAAGAAACAACATTAAAAAAAGAAACAAATTCTAATATAATGATATAGTTATTTAACAGGTATGAAATCCATGAACTTCTTATAATACTCATAAGGAAGGCCAAGGAAGAATGATGAAATCTCATATGAACTAGAACTTGACTCCACTATTGCAATTGTCTTTGCAAAATCCCTCATTAAAATTTTACGAATCTTGCATAATGCTCACGGATCCTGACATTTGACCATAATAGGTCTAATGTGTCTTTGTAACGTCGTGATAGAGTTGATTTCAGAGCTTCATACCTCTCAAACTGGATGAGCAAACCACCTTCCAAAATAATCTCATGGATTTGATCATTAACGATAATGATCTTATCGACCATATGTTTTACTCAATCACCAGAAGGCTTAGTTAGTAATTTTTTAGATTTTTTATCATCTCTTTCACTATTCTTCATTTATTTGATGTCATAATAATCTTAAGAGTTCTAATTATGACTGCCATAATTTTCTATAACAAATACAAAAATAACTTCATTATGATGCAATCCAGAAACACTAATTACCATGATTAAAAATGAATTTTAATCAAATTATGTGCTTTTATGACTCATCGGACAACAAAATATTTTTAGAAAAAATTTTAGATTTTTCTGAGATGAGCAAATAATTTTTCTGAATTTTTTTATTGTTTAAAGTTCAATTAAAATTATTTTTTGCAACCAAAACATTAATTTTCACTATTAAAAATTAATTTTATTGAACCCAGTAAAAATTAGAACAATTGAAAATAAAAAATTTAGGAATTTTTTGGGAAAAATTGGAGCCGAGGAGGTCCCGTATGTGCCTCCATAAGCCATTTGATTAGCTGTCCTTTTTTTTTTTTTTTTAAATGCTAGAATAAAAAATGACAAGCCATTTGGGAAAATGACACATCATTTCTATAAATGACGCCTTTGTCTACTGAGCATCCGAACTATGTAGGCATTAATCAGTCAGCGGAACCACCGTAATAGTTTCATATAACGCGTTAAACTTGGCAAGTGCTAAAACTGCTATTAAATAATAACGGTGTAAAATTGAGGGTTCATAGCATGAGACAAGTTAAATCATCCTATATAATCTCTTGAGCTTCATATAATAGTTTGCCACAAACATAGATCCATGTGAAACTGAACTAATTTCCCTTTGCAATTGGTATAAAATTGGCCCATTTCACTCTTCATACCTTTTTTCCAATTCATTTCATAATTCCCTGGCATTAGATACATAGAGAAAGCTTTCATAATTTCTTTAGATATCAACTTAACAAAAAAAAAAAAAAAAAAAAGGTACAAATTGTAGCATGTGGTGTCCCCCTTAAGAAGGTTGTGTAAAACTTAATATTCATGGTTTATGCAAATTGAGGGGTGGTAGGGACTTTATTGGTGCAGGGGTATCCTTCGAGATGAACTTGGATTTTGGGTTGCTGGGTTTTCATACACATTAGGTTTTGTGAAAACTCCTGAACTTGGGGTCTTCTCATCGACTCACAAAATATATATTGTATCGACAATCCAAGCTGACATTTTAACTCTTAATCCTCAAAGTTCTATGATATTCAACGTTAAGAATATGCTAAATTTGGAATGGGAAATTCAGCTTAGCCACGCCAGTAGTGAAGCAAATAGACACAAATTTCTTGGCCAACGATACTCACAACTTGCCATTGGGTATGCATCAGCTCCTGTCTCCTCCAATTGCTCTGCTGCACTGCATTTGATCACAGCAGATTTATTTAGTCAGGTGCATACTCTAGGCCCTCCAGTCCTCTAGGGTGATTTTCTCTGCGTTTCTTTGTTTTTTATTTATGTAATCACAAAAAAAGTTGATTTTTTATCATACTAAATAGCTATAAAAATCTTGGATTCATTTGATTCATAAATTGGTCAAATTTATTCTTCCCCATCTGGATTTTTTTTTCCAAATTTATATCTATATTTATATAATGAACGTTTAATTCAAAAATTGTTTTTTTTTTTTCAATGTATCGAGTATTTGTTTTAAAAATTAAATTTATATAAAAACATCACATCAATTTTCTTTAAATGTTATTTTTTTTAGGTCCTAATTAAAAATTATTTTTTCTACTAGTTCATTTTTATATTAATATTTAAAATTAATGAAAGATAATTGTGAAAATTTCATAACATAATAATTTATGATATTAAAATATTTTTAAAAAATATAAATTAAATAAAAATATATTATCAGAATTCACAAAAATACGAGTTCTGAATTAGTAAGGTTAATCCTAGTCTTTTATTATTTTTCAACTAGTTTATTTTTTTATATTAATATTTAAAATTAATAAAAGATAAATAGACTGATTAAATAATAATAATTTATATATATTAAAATATTTTTGAAAAAATTATAAATTAAATAAAAATATATCATCCGAATTCATGCGAAATACCAGCTCTCCATTACTAACATTAATACCAGGGTAATTTTGTCCTTATAAACTGTTTGTAGTGGGCTTTGTTGGCCCCTGGACTGGGGCCTAAGGTTGGTTTAGAATACGCATCTAGATACTTGTGTTAGGGGTGGTGTTCGTCGAAAACAAAAACAAAAGAAGCTAATCCTCCTGCTTCGCCGTTAAACACCGCCATCGTCTCTTCTTTTTACTGCGGACACGCCGCTGCCGCCGCGCCGCCGTGTCTCGCTCACAACTCCAACCACTTGTTCACTCCTTTACTAGTGCTGATAATGACAACTCGAATTGCTCCTGGGGTGGGAGCAAATTTGTTAGGCCAACACTCGGCGGAGAGAAATCAAGACGCCACTGCTTATGTAGGCAATCTTGATCCTCAGGTATCTGAAGAATTGCTTTGGGAGTTGTTTGTTCAAGCGGGTCCTGTTGGTAAGATCCTTCCCTTCTTTTTTTTTTTTCCCTATTAATTTTAATTTCCTCTTATATCTATATATTTCATTGTTGTTTAGTTAATGTATATGTTCCGAAAGATAGAGTTACAAATCTCCACCAAGGATATGGATTTGTAGAATTCAGGAGTGAAGAAGATGCTGACTATGTAAGTCTCTATTCATAGTAATGGGTTTTGTTTTGTTTTAGTTGTTTGCTTAAAAGGGTTTTGTTCAATTGTGAATTTGATTATATATACAGGCAATTAAGGTTTTGAATATGATTAAGCTTTATGGGAAGCCAATTCGTGTAAATAAGGTACAATGGTTTAATTTCATTAGCTTTCATTTTCTGGGTTTTCTGTATTGATTAATTAGATCTTTTGCTACGTTAAGGTATTGGGGTTTTCAATTTTTGTATCTTTTTGGTTTTAGGCTTCGCAAGATAAAAAGAGTTTGGATGTTGGAGCAAACTTGTTCATTGGAAATTTGGACCCCGTAAGTCAGTTTGGTTTTGCTAAAAATATATTGTGTTCTTGCTGGATGCGTTTATTACTGTTTGGTTTGTATCTAATAACTTTATCTTTTGCAGGATGTTGATGAGAAACTTCTGCATGATACTTTCAGTGCCTTTGGAGTTATAGTTACAAATCCCAAGGTCATTCCTCTGAACTTTCTGTCAGTTGCATTTGATTCCATAGTACATTGTTTTTTTTTGAATTTTAGTGTCTATCAACTTTGGAGAAAAGTGCAAATAAATGAGAAGATATAAAATCATATTCGTGCAACCTGTAGGAGTTAAATATATACAGTCTTTTCCATGATATTGATCTGTCTTGGTTTTTGAAGTTTGAAGTGGCCAATTGATCATTATTAATAAGTTTTGCTGGTGAAATCTTCAAGTTCTATAAAAACCAAAATTTGACAAATCTGCAATGATCGTTATAATCCTCTTTCTCTTCCAGTTTAAGAAGGGTAATTAATGCATTTCTGGATGTGTGATGGGTAGGGGCAATTGTTGTTAATTATATAAAAGAAATGCGTGTCTACTCAAACTGCCTGCTTTGTTTTTTTCTTGTAGGTATACCAATTAAACCTTGTTTGGCTTCCTTGGAAGCTCCATGATTTGAGTGAAAGCTTTTGGACTGTTATGCAGAGCATGATTGATGTTGCTGAGCACCTTAGTAGTTCTTTATAAAAACTCAGGAATCAGGATAGACTTTTTTGCTTATATTTGGAAGATAGGTTTGCTGCTTGTCGAATGTTGTGTTATAGGAACCATCCAAGTAAGAGTTGATGGTTCTCATGATTCATCATCTTTTGTGACACCGTGGAAAAGCATAGGGCAATTAGATCTCAACAATTAGGGCTAGAATAGATAGTGATTGTGGTTGGAACAAGAAAATAATTAGGGTTTAAAAAAAAAACCTCTGATTTAAAATCTGAATTGAAAATAATAATAATACAATCCTATTTGTGTGATAGAGACTTATTTATACTAAATAGGATAAATCCTAATTCTCGATTGAAAAAAAACTAATACTAATTAAAATACTTATTCAAGAAGAAACCTAAATAAATATAGGAAAGAAATCTAGAATGAACTGAACTTGGAAAAATAAATAAAATTCCTAATTTAAAGAAATATAAAAAAACTGAATTAGGAAAACTAAATAAAATAAACAAATGGATATATTAGGTTTAGCAACCAATTTTAACTGCATGATTTTGGCATTTAGATAATCACAATGGATATATTGCTTATTTTGTATCAACCAAATTTTACAGTGAGGATTCATCTTACCGCCATATTAGGTTTATCTTATATTAGCGATAGTTGTCTAATTGGATACTGTTATCTATGAAATAGACTCACTATCAGATGCATACAAATCCTTGCTTAGGAATAAGGACATCAGAAAGTTTTCTGACCTAAATTACATGATGATGTCTACATATAAATGCATCTTTCTACTCTGCTTCTTTTAATGCAGATGGAGCCATTAAGTTTGTGCACCTGTTAATTCAGTTATAGAAATTGTGGGGTTTTTTATATTTAAATTGGTCCTTATGTTTATTTTTTCACATGTAACTACCATGATGAAAATAGCGTAATTGTTGTTATTTAGAGGACAGCTAGGAGCACCTATTTGTTAATTATAGTGCTGAGGTGGAATTTTTTCATGCAATAAGGAATATTATCTCTTCAAGCTATTTTGTGAGTAGCTGAAGTTTATCCCTTAATCCAAAAAGTATCTAGCATTGTTTCGTAAACACAGGCATATCGTTGATACAAACTTTATTAGGCAATTTTCTAATGTTGATGTGTATTTATATTTTCAGATAATGAGAGATCCCGAGACTGGAAATTCCCGTGGCTTTGGTTTCATTAGCTATGATTCTTTTGAGGCATCTGATGCAGCAATTGAGGTAACTCTTTTGCATATGCATTCATATTGTCGAAATTTGCTATAGAAAAACTCTTAAAAAAAAAAAAAAATAGTTGGCTGTATTTGTGGGCCATTTAAGGGCTTGCTTACTTGTAGAAAATTGTTTTATGTTTTCCATTTTCTATTTTCTTAAAAAACTATTGTTTTTCGACAGAAAATTAGGGAATCGTGTTCATTTGTTACAATACAAAATCAGTTTTTAATTCATAAATTTAGAGAACATGTTTACATGGATAATCATAATTTTTCATTTTCTAACTAAAAAATAAAAAATTTAGAAAATATGAATAATCTTGTTATTTATATTTCACATTATGTTAAATACAAGAAAAATATATATCTCTAATTTAATTTACAGCTATAATTATTTATTTAAATTTAAAATTATAGTAAAATTAATAATTAAAAATAATTACAATTAAAAATTTAAAAATATAAGAGGGATGTAAAGAAAAAAAACCGAAATTATCAAAATGCTAAAATGATTAAGAAATAAAAAAAAAATAGATAGATATAATTTAAAAATAGTAAAAAAAATTGATGAAACTATAATTAAAAAAATAAATAAAGAAGAAGATTAAAATCTAAGAAAGTCAAAAAAAGAAAAAACCTTTCAAGGAGGGTCGCAAATGGACTCAGCCATCAACCAAATTTAAATGGTAAAATAGTAGACTAATTGGACAATAAATAAAAGAAAAATAAAAGGTGTTGTGGCTGGGTTTCGAGTCCCAGCATTTGACGCGGAATTGGAACCTCCGTGTTTTCCATTTCGAAGAACACTGATTCAGTTATAAAAGAAAACTATGGAAAACATCAAAATATTCTTTCTAAGTATAAAGTTAGGAAATTGGAAAGTTAGTTTTCAGTTCTCTAGTTTGGAAAATATTATATTTGGACATGAAATTCTATTTTCTAGTTTTCTTGGAAAAATTTTCTGGACAATTAGTGTAGTTTTCTTCAAGCAAACAAGCCCTTAACTTCTTTTAGAAAATGTAAGTCAATGTTTAAATTGCACTCTGCTCAGTGACATGATATTTTAAACCTTATTATTAGGGGGTTTGTACTAATCAGTTAAAATGTAATTTCTGATATGAATCAAATCACTTCTTTTAATTTGGTGTAAGCATTTCAAAACTTAGTTCTATTTGGTTTAGAGCTGGAAAGATAAAAAGGTTTAAGCTTTTAAAAATAAAAATGCCTGGTTGGGCTTAGGAGGGGAGAACACAGAATTGAACTTGATATTTTTTGAGTGGTATAATATTTTTTGATTGGGATGCCTGCCTAAATGTGCTGTATGAAGCACCACTGCCAAGTGTTCCTTCCTTTTCTATTTTCCCTTTCTGCTCTCCTATTGGCTCCCCCTTTCCACCTACATTTCCCGCCTTGTTATGTTTCTGAAGGTTTCTCTCTCTCTCTGTCTCTCTCTCTCGGTCATTTTCTTTTCATCTTTTTTTGGGTGAAGCCAAAATCTGTACAGTAAATCCAAAAACTGAATGAAACTTTGACTGAACTGAAGCAAATCTCTATAAGTCAGTTTGGTTATGTTTGATTTGAATAGGTATTGCCATTCAAATCAATTTTAAAATTTAGGAAAACTGGAAAGTTTGATTAGGTCTAAATATCTATACTGACTGAAGCGGTTGATGGTCAATTACCTTGTCACACACTACTACATTGTCTGAGCATTGCTGCTTGATTTGTATGTACTTCAGCATATATGATTTTCTGGATTTTAACAGGCAATGAATGGTCAATATCTTTGCAACCGTCAGATAACTGTTTCATATGCATATAAGAAAGACACGAAAGGAGAGCGCCATGGTACCCCAGCAGGTGAGTCTTTGCTTTAAATATATTATTCTATTACATATGTTGTTATTTCTTGCCATTATGGGTCCCTTTCTAGTTAACCATATGGGGAAGTTTGTGTTTTGAAATTTAGTATTAAAGGTTTCCTTTTAAGGGTTTTTTGCATATTGTGGTGGATTCGATTCTATTTATGATGAAGTGGTTTAATTGCTGCCATTATAATACAGAGAGAGTTTTAGCTGCAAGTAATCCAAGTTCCCAAAAGAGCAGACCCCACACATTGTTTGCCAGTGGTCCTCCTACTCTTCCAAGCATTCCTCAGGCCAATGGCACAGTCGGTGCACCACCTCCACGCCCATTTGTTAATGGAGCCATTCCTCCAGGCCCAATTCCAGCACTCCGCCCTCCACCACCATCGAATGCAGCCTTCCAACCAATGCAGGTTCCTGGACAACCAACTTGGCAGGGTCAGCCACCGCAGCCAGGTCAAACAATGCCACCTCCAGTAATGGCTCCACCTCAAATGCAGTTCAGGCCACCTCCAAACATGCCGCCACCACCTCCCCAGGCAGCTTCAGCCCCCCTCCCAAGGCTGCCTCCACAGCAAATGGGAATGGGAGTCCAACCACCACAACTTTGGCGGCACCCACCACCCCCACAGCAGTTGGCTGGGGGACCTCATATGCAACAAATGTTGATGCTGCCGCCTCCCCCACCCAATGTACCCCCACCACATCCAAGTTGAAGATTAGGTCAATTATTTTTAAAGCTCTGTAAAACCAGCTGTTTAATGTTTCTGAATCATGTATTGTTTGTTCATTAGGACATAGAGAGGGTAGTATAAACTGGTCTTAACTAATGCAACAAGCATCCTTAGATTAACTGACATGAAGGGGCGTGGTGTTTTTGAAAATCGACTTTACGTTGGGCAAAATGCAAGGGTAGTCTCATGTATGTTACAGAAGATCATATCATATAGCTCTTTGCTTTCATTTCTTCTCTCTCTGTATGGAAATAACGGTACCAAAACCAAATCAGAACCATTAAATTGGACCGAAATTTGCGGAATAAAATCAAAACTAAAATCATTTTTGGGTTATGGTCTTGGCTTGTAATAACAAATATGAGGAGTTTGGTTTTGGTTTTGGTTTCTACTAAAAATTGGATTAAAAACCAAAATTGGCAGTTTTAAATTGAAATTAACGGTTTGGTTAAATCAATCATATAATTATATTTCAATAAATTAATGTTAAGTGTAAGCCCTTTCTTAATATAAAATTATATTTTAATAAATTATATTTTATTAAAATTTTATTTTAAATTATTTTAGTATATTATATTAATTTTTAATCAAAATTAATATAATAAAATAATCGATTCAAAATTAGTTTTATATGATAATGCAGAAAACAGTTTCAAATCGAAATTGAAACTCAAAATTGGTCGGTTTTAAACCAAAATTAAAACAGTAAAAATTAGTTATAATTTCAGTTTGAAAATTTTATTGAACTAAAATCGTTAGTTTCAAATTGAAATCAATGGTTCGATTAAGATGATCATGCCTTTTTGTATGGTTTCAATTTTATGAAAAGATAATTTTTGAATATATAAACAAGGCAGATGATGTGGATTAAATTAACAAATCTATTTGTATGTTATTTATTCTCTTTTTAAGGGGCAAATGCCATCATTGCCAAGATATTTACATATTTTAAAATGATTGCCAAGAGACTGTATTATGTTTAGATTCACATCCTCTAATGTTAAGGTACACATGATAGGTAATATTTATATAATCTCAACTGTTAAATACAAAATAAATGGTTAATTTTTTTTTTTTATATTATAGCTGCCCACTCTCAAAAATTTTAAAATTTAATTTTAAAAGAAATTTCAACCTTTTATTTTATAATTAATACTAAACATTGTATTGACATGATTTATTATGTTCATTTCAACATAATAGAATCCTAATCCTTTATGTATCTGGATTCGCATCCTTTCATATTTGAATGAATATGATAAATTATATTGAAACAATTTCAACTGTTAAATACAAAATAAATGGTTATTATTATTATTTTTTTTACAGTTTAAAGAATTTTACATTTAAATTTTAAAAAAAATCTCAACTATTTATTTTAGTTAGTGGTAGATTGTGTTAATATCACCTATCATTTTAGTTTTACTTTATCCTATATAGTATCATGGACTTATCACTTAAGTCTTCAATATGATTATTTTATCGCATCATTATCTTGATAGTATCATGTGTAGAGATAGTATCATGTGTAGGAGTATTCATTAATCAGTTCAGTTTAGTTCGGTGATGAAAACTCTCAAACCAACCAAATTTACATATATAGAGGAACCGAACCAAACCAAATAAACATAAAAATCGAAATTAATTTTGATTGATACTAACAGTCAGTTTGGTTCAATTATTAGGTTTTTAATTCGGTTTGCGCTTAGTAATTGGGCCTCAATATTTAAGCCCAGTTTGAAATTAATTCAATTAATTTGTATACAAGTAATTTAATAATTTTATACAAATCATTTCTTATACAAAGAGCATAAAAATAAAATAATACCTAACATAATAAGTAATTCCAAGTCAATAATTACAAAATACAATTCAGTATTAATTTGCCAACATGGAATAATTAGTTACTAACTTAAATTAAGTGTTGTACATATACAATAATTACATACAAAAAATAATCTTGTATTAATTACAAAAACAAAAGTGATACCAATTTACAAAAAATACTAATTGTGGCAAGCAAAATCCTGCAAGCCTCTAACATTAGGAATAAAAAAACCCAGCAATGTAGAATAAGAGGAAATAATTGAATAGCTGGATAGAATTGAATGGCAGTGAAGCAGTAAGTGTAGCATGAGCTGCAAAGCATGATACCAAATTTTCAAAAACCAACATAGAAACAAGACCAAAAAAATAAATAGAATTAGTCACTCAAGTTGGATATTTACATGAGTTTAAAAGCATAGCGGCTCAGGCTTATAGGTTTCATTTTCATGTCATTTTTAGAATGACAATTGCTATTTTAATAGGTTGCAACTAAAATTGTGTCATGCCATATATTAGAATAACCCAATCATTCTAATTGCATCAGAACAATTAAAGGGTGGAAGCATCATCATTGGCCCATTAGGTAAAAGAAAAAAGAATAAGAGCAATATAGGAAGAATGAAAAATGTAATTGTCAAGACTTGATTTTCAAGGCATGTGACTGGCACCGAGGTACGGGAAAGCTTAAGGCTATCAGTGCTCACATTCAGCCTGAAAAATTTGACCACTAGCAGAAATAATAAATAAATAACATAATTTAAAAGTTCACTGTTTTTGTCTCGTATCAATTCAATCGGCTGACAGAAAAGTCAATCCTCATCATATCACAGAATAGTAACATACAATAATAGTGTCATCACATAATAAAGTTCTGTCAGCAGGGAATCTCATAATAATTAATATAGACAGGCATGTACCCAATACCATATTACAGATCACAATACTGTAATTGCAGAATTCTAAGATAACAATACATTAAATACATATTACAAGGCTCTGTCGAAGAAGACAGAGACCGACTCAATAGCAATCATAATCTTAAGCTCATCCTATAACCTGAAAAATAATAAGGAGATAGGGGTGAGCGTATCAACTCAATGAATGATACTACTAATATGTTTACCTGGCAAACAAAATAAATATCAGTGAATACCATGCAATCATGTCACTTGGCAACCAATCATTACAAAATATACAAGGATGGAGTTCACTCCACAAAAACCACACTAATATCCAACTGAAGGAGTCGATCCCCAGATAATGGCTCTGTTAATCTAATAACCTGTCTCTTATATCCAATGGGCTCGGCTGTCACTAGTCTGTACCACGCAGCCCTACCCGACTGATAGCAGTCCTAGCGATGAGCAAGCCCGGCCAGCATCCACCAGTCATAGATCATCTTCTCAATCTCATCATAATCATAATCATATCCATATCCATAACTTTAAATGGTTTATGTATCATTCTGGCTCCCTCCAACATACACATAAAATATGCAACACATAATTAGAATGTCAAGCACATGCTTCATGTCAAGATAAAAGCAAACATACATTTTCTAACACATACGATTTATCATTATATATTATACACATCCAATGCAACGCATGATTTAATAGGAAAGTATATTAGAAGTATCACTCATAGTATAGAAGAGAAGAACTGAAAGTTCACGACTATGACTAGGGGCTGCCAAGAACGCTTCTGGATGATCTATACAATGAAGTATTACAAGATTGTCAGAATATGAATATAATGATAATTAAATAATCAATTTCTATATGAATAACCTAGTCCCCACTTGAAGACAAAAACCTTTTAACATACTATACGATTACTAACTAATTAATCAATTAAACTATATCTACTAAACTTTTTCCATTAATCTAATCCTCCAACCTTACTCAAAATAACAATAACATGCTGCAAACTCAATACGAATCGCGTTTAACGTTGCTCACCAGAAAAGTCACCGGAAAACATAAATGTTAATCGATCGTCACAAACTCACTACCAAAGGATTCGTCTTAAAGCATAGAACCCAAAAATATGATTCACCTCTTTTGGTTCGCTGGACGCTTGCCAAAAACTGCGTCGGCAGTTTGTAGGTTGCTGGATTTCGATCAACATAAACATCATCCAAAATTAACAAATGATATACCAAAATAAAGCTTAGAGAAAGAGGCGTCCAACAGTACCAAAATTGCCTTGAATGGACTACAGAGTAGGCCAAAATCAAGCTCAAAAAATTCTACCAGCGAACGTTTGGTGGCGCGTGCAGCGGATGGCAGCAATCTTCGGTGGGTGGCTTGGTCGGCACCTCTAGAATCTATTTAGCCAGCGCGTGTTGAAGTCTGAAGATCGGATGGCAGGCAACAACAGTTTGTGTCTCTCTCTCTCTCTCTCTTTAACTCTCTGTCTCCGATTACAGCAAACCGTGTATGCTTCTATACACATATATAAACCAATAATAATAATAATAATAATAATAATAATAATAATAATAATAATAATAATAATAATAATAATAATAATAATAATAATAATAATAATAATAATAATAATATCCAAAATATTTACTAAATTAATTTATTCAATTTAAATTCAATACCACAACAATTAATTAGGAAACTTGTTATAAAATAGTAAATATTTCCTTTAAAATACCCAATATATAAAATTTTAGAATTAAGAAAATTCAAGGTATTACAATCTCCCCTCCTTAAAAAAATTTGTCCACGAATTTTAAAATAAGGTGATAAAACTGAAAATGCTCTATTTGTTATCCAAAATAATAAATACTCATTTCTTTAAATATATGAAATAACCATAAAATATTCACAATACAACACAAAATATATCAATTTCTTTCAAATAAATATGAGTATTTCTCTCTTATCTCAGCCTCTATCTCCCACGTACACTCTTCAGTCGTATGATTACGCCACATAATTTTAACCATAGGAATTTCTTTAGAATGAAGCCTTCGAACTTGAAAATCTAAAACAACTATTAGAACTTCTTCATAAGATAGGATTTCATAAACTTGAATCTCTTGAGGCTGCAACACATGAGAAGGGTCGGGAATATACTTCCTTAACATGGAAATATGAAACACAAGGTGAACATGAGAGAGATTTGCTGGCAAGTCCAAACGATACACAACAGCTCCAATTTGCTCTGTAATCAAATACGGACCAATGTACCTTAGTGCCAATTTCCCTTTCTTGCCAAATCTCATTACTCCTCTCATGGGAGAGACTTTCAGAAAAACGAAATCGCCTACTTCAAAGGACACATTTTTTTGCCTGTGATCCGCATAACTCTTCTGCCTACTAAAAGTTGTTTTCAATCATTCTTGAATTATAGGAATTCTTTCTGAAGTTATCTGTATCAACTTTGGTCCTAACAATTGTTTCTCTCCCACTTCTTCCCAACACACAGGAGATCTACACTTTCTACCATATAAAGCTTCATATGGTGCCATACCAAAACTAGCATGATAGCTATTATTATAGGCAAATTCAATTAATGGCAAGTGTGAATCCCAATAGCCTCCAAAGTCAAGTATGCACATGCGTAGCATATCTTCCAATATTTGAATCATTCTTTCAAACTGGCCATCTGTTTGTGGATGAAAAGCAGTACTAAAATCCAATATTGTATCCAAAGCATCTTGCAATGATTTCCAAAATCTAGAAGTGAATTGAGGTCCTCTCTCTCTCTCTCTCTCTCACTTTCTGTCTCCGGTTACAACAGACCAAGTCTGCTTCTATACATATATATAAACTAATAATAATAATAATAATAATAATAATAATAATAATAATAATAATAATAATAATATCCAAAATATTTACTAAATTAATTTATTCAATTTAAATTCAATAACACAACAATTAATTAGGAAATTTTTTATAATATAGTAAATATGTGCTTTAAAATACACAATATATAAAATTTTAGAATTAATAAAATTCAAGGTATTACAGTAATTGTAAGCAGATCAGACATAAGAAACTAACAAAACTCAACATATAGCAAATGTGCAATGCTATTAGTGCAGGAGAAAAGAAAGCAAGAGCAGGATTAAAAAATTTCAAAAACCAAAAGATAATGAAAACCAAAAGAAGCAGCATAATAAATCAATAAAGCTGGCAAAATATATACGAGTTTAAGAAGCGAGAAGGCTCAGGGTATATGTTTCATGTCATGTCAATAATAAAATGAGCTACTTTAACTAGCTGCAACCGAAATTGTGCCATGCCAAAAATTAAAAGAACTCAAACATCTTAAATGCATCAGAAAATTAGGGGTGAAATCATCATCATTGCCCCATTAAAACAAAAACAATGTAGTCCATGAAATATAGTAATCAAATAAGGGAAGTTCATAACTCACATAAAAGAATAAAAGCAATATAGAAAGAGCAAAAACATATTAGAATGCATTGTACCTCTATGGAAAATAAATGAAAAATTAAACAAGAGAGAAATGTAAAAGCATTAATCAATAGAGAGGTGAAATGAACTCAAGAACAGAAAAAGAACAAAAACAATATAGAAAAAGAAATTGAAGAAAAGTATGCAATGTAGAACAAAACAAATAAATTATAAATCAAACAAAAGTAGAATTCAAAAACAGTAATCAATAGAGGGAAGTTCAAAAGGCAATATTAGGTTGAAGAAAACACAAATATAGTAATGTATAAATTAATGTACTCAATTAAAAATGAAAGCAAAAAAAATGGAAAGAACTTAGCATTTATTGGCCAAAAACACCAAAACCAATAGATTGCAATGGCAGAAGTCCCAAATCAACAAGAACAACACAATTAGCAGCATCAATTATGATGTTCTTATTTATTGGAGAGGCTTAGAACTCAGCATGCCACATTGCACAATGAAAATCACCAAACTCCTTGAATTGCCAATTGTAAAAAAAGATAGTAGTTAGTTGAGGATGAGCAGGCTAGAAATAATTATTGCCATGCAAAACAGAAATATAATTCAAAAAAAAAAAAGAGGCTGATATGGTTTCTACTCAACTATTGATGAGCCCAGCAACCAAATTTATTTGAATTATAACTAGCTACAACTTAATGCCAAGCCACACAACGTAGAAAATTAAATATTTCATAATGCCAATTTATCACAGCCTTAATAACTAACACAATTAGCTTCCACCAAATGAACAATTATAATTTATAAGTAAAGATTCTAGCTAGAGAAATATGATAAACTTTCCAATTGCCAAACACTGATTGACAACTTAAGAATAGGCAATTTCCATATTTGGCAAATCTGCAAAAGAAAAAACCAAATTGAAAAAATTAGTTGAATCATTTGTAATTCCTAATTCAACAATGAAATCAAATTAATAAAACATAAAAAAAATAAAATTCAAGACCTTTCTCAAAATTTTCCAATTCATCTAAAGCCTCTTCAATCATTGTAAGCTTGTTTGGTATCTTTAGCCAATCTTGGGCACATATAAGTGATTCCACCAACCTATGAGTTAAAGAACTCCTTAAACAATCTATAACTCTTTCTCCATAACTAAATGTACTTTTTGATGCAACTATGAAGATGGGAATAGCTAAGATATCTTGAGGCATTTTAGAAAGGATAGGAAAACTATTTGAACTTAGCTTTCACCACTTTAAAATATCTAGGTTCTCATCATCTAATATAGACTCAAGTAAATGTCAAGCTCATGTTTTTTTCTTTCTTTTTTTTTTTTTTACTTCCACCATTGCCCATCTCCAACAAGTGTTATTTAAACCTAGAGTTAAGCACAGACATTGGCCTTGTTGGTACATCAGAAGCATCAGATTGGGTTAAAAAAGTGGATTGACTATTTTAAGACCCACTAACAACAAATCCAAGTTGGTGGATGGACTTATATTCATTGAAAAATAAAGTAAAATCATTTTTAACAGTAGCAAATAAACTCTCACCCCTATCAGATCCATACATCTGATTAAATGAATACTGCATTTATTCAAATTTTGCAAATAGATCTAGAACATTGGCAAAAAAAAAAAATTAACTTGTCCATTTTATGTGGATCTCCCAGTATTTTTCAAATTCAGATTTCATGTTAAATCCCAATCTAAAAAGTTCCATATCATCACTAGATATCATCTCATTTAATATGAAATGCAATTCTGAAATCACATTGAAAAATGTATTTGCTTTGACATATAGAGAACTAGATATTCTCAAAGTCATGTTATAAAATGTTCAAAAAAAGCAATCATTTTTTTTTTTAAACAATTCCAATCAAGAAAGTAAGGTACAACATCTAAATCTTCTCTAAAATATTATTCTTGCTTATCAAATTTATCAAAAACTCTCTCATATAGAGCTGCTATCTGTAGCATCTAAAAGGTGGAATTCCACCTGGTTGGTACATCAAGAGAGAGAGGAGTACTGTATGAAATGTCAAGAAAAGCACACAAATCTTTGAATTTTTTTAATCTTGTAGGGCAATTCCTAATGTACCTAACAACATTCCCAACTTTCTTGACTGAAAGATTAACATCTTTTAAGCCATCAATTACAATCAAATTAACCATATGTGCAATGTATTTTATATGCAAATATTTCATTGAGCTAAGCTAAACCAATTCCCAATTCAAAATTTTTTTCTTGAAGAATGCAATTGTAGTGTCATTAGAACTAGTATTATTTATTGTTGCAGTGAATATATTGTTAAGGACCCAATCAAGTAAACAATTTTCAAGAGTCTTTCCAATATATTCGCCGTTATGACTAGTAATATGTATGAAGGATAATTTTTTTTTTAATGTAATTGTCACTCAATAAAATGACATGTAATGCACATATAGTTAATTATCTGTGTACTAGTCCATGTATCTTTTGTTAGTGAGACTCTTTGGCAGTGATTTTTAAAAAACGTTTTCAATTTAAGTCTTTCATCTAAATATAATTGTTAATAGTCCCTAACAACTGTCCATCTAGAGAGAATTTTAAATCTAGGGCATGCAATTGATATAAATCTTTTAAATCCCTCCCCTTCTACAAACTTAAATGGCAACTTATCCATAATAAGCATATATGCAAGTGCTAAGCTAATGGCTTCTTGATCAAATTTTGAAGTGCCTATATTCCCCCTACCCTCATCACTCTCATTTGCATTAACAATAGGCTGCAATGTTAAAAGTGCTTGCCTAGTGTCTTTGCTATATGAATTCTTTAAACATTTTAACATATGGTGCCTAAGAATGGACGTGCCATTAGTCTTAAAGTGACAACCATATTCTTTTGCACAATAATTATATTTGGCCATTTAAGCCTTACCTTCTGCATCTTTAATTTTAGTAAATGATCCCATACTGGGGATTTTGATTCCATTTATTTCCTCTTTCTTTGGTTCTAGTGGTGTAGAACCAGTTACTTCTAATTGAGGAAATGAAGTATTCAAATTGAGTGTGGGAGTGGGACTAGAAGCATTGCTGCCACTGCTATTCCTACCTCTCTCAATAGAAGACATCTGCAAATTAAAAACAACATTAAATAATATTAGTTCCAAAATTGAAAAAATAAATATAAAGACAAGAAGAATTTTAACACGAAATATAGAATCAAGTTAGAACTTACATTATTATAATAAAACCTTTAGTCAAAAATAGAACTAAGAGAAGCAAGCAACAAATGGAACCAAATCAACTCCTTTCCTCTTCTATTTGATCAATAAATATTGTACTTCCTAAGCAGTATGTCACCATCTCCATAATCGCAAAAAAGAAACCCGAGTTCCAGAAAATAAAACCCTAATAAGAACAAAAATGAAATAAAATAATAATATTTAAGAAAAAATTAAGGAATTTAAACTCAAATCAAAATGTATAGAAATTAACAATTTAAAATTTGGGGAAAACCATATAACAAAAATAATTAAATCAAAACACTAAAATTTAGAGAAATTTAAAACAAACAGAGGTAAAATTCAGAAATTAGAGAAAACACAAAATTAATAGATTCAAAAACAAACATTTGAGGAAAACTTAAAAAACTCTAAAAATAATATAAGCCCTAACATTTTTACCCAGTTTTAGAAGCGAAAATTGGGTTTTTTTTTTTTTTTTTTTTACCTTTCATGCTTCCAAATTTCGAATCAATGAAAAACCTTTGTAGATCTTCCATCTTCATATACAGATCTATGTGTGCAACCACAAGAAAAAGAAAAATTGAAGTCAATATACACATCTCTAGCACATAACCCACGAAATTTCAAAATAAAATAAAAAATTAAATTAAAATTACCCTATAATTTGTCAAAGACAGTATTGGTAATTAAAACCTTGAAGAAACAAAGAAGAAATATGAGGAATTTATTAGAAGAAACAAAGAAGAAATACTAGGGATTTAGTACAAGAAATGAAGAAGAAATAGAATATTAATAGTACTATAGAAGAAATTGAAGATTAACAAAAGAAATTTCACATTTTAAAGGGGAAAAATTGATTAAAAGAAGATTTGATGATTAATTACATAAGAAAGTGGGTTGTAATGAGATATGAGAGAGAAAGACACATAGTCATAGTGATTTCAGAAGATGATGAGAAGAAGAATCGAGCAATAGGGTTGAGGCTAAGAGAAAAATGAGAGCCAAAAAGAGGGGGCGACGGCTAGGCAGAGTGAAATGAGGGGACTGGGGTTAGGGTTGGGTTAAATGTGTCCTTATATAACATATGTAAATGACATAATATTGCTACATTGCAGAACGACGATTCAATTGGTACATCTATCAATCTAAACTGACTATCAAAAATCGTATTATCCATTAATAAATCACCAAACCATATTGATATTACCGTTTCATCAAACCAAATCCAAAATATGGTTCACTTCAGTTTAGTAAACTAGTTCAATTCAGTTTTTGCACGCCCCTAATCATGGGCTTTTCACTTAAATATTCACGGAAGATGATTATTTTATCTTATCATTATCTTCACAATATGTTTCCATTGAACCATCCAATGTTCTTCACTAATGAATATCTTGATACTATGTATTCATTCAATGTTTTTGTTGCCCAAACAATGATTCTATGTTGGTAGAATGAAGCCACTAGTTTCCAAGGAAATATCTTACAATTTTCAATAAATATTTAGTAATGCAAAGTAAGCATAGAAAACCAAAGGCTTTTTTACTAATTTAAGTTATTTTTGCAAAATAATTCTTAATTTAAATTATTTTTAAAAAAATTCTTGTTTTATGTTGTTTCTAACACTATTTTCCAAGTTAGGCTATTTTTTCGTTAAGCTAGCAAGATTTATATTAAAAAAAAAGGCCATGGGTCAAAGGGGCATCCAGGTTCGAGCCATTAGAGAGAGAACTGGCTAGGACTAGGCCACTACTCATAAGAGTGGCTAGGATTTACATAGTATTTTGATACAACCTAATATAATATTCTCCCTTTATTCTTTCTTTATTTTTTCATTTCTTTTTTAATGTTGAGTATTAATAGTCAACCAGACACATTGTCACGTTAAAAAAAACCTACACCATGGATTTTTCTATTTACAAATGAGTAAATAGTTAAAAAATAAAAAAAAAACTAGCCACTCATAGCTAAAATTAGCGCCAAAAATTAGCGGTGAGATAATTGTCCGTCGCTAAAATTAGCGCCAAAAATTGGCACTATATTTTATGATGGAATAGTGACAAAATTTGTCCATCACTTGCAAAATTTTCTTTTTTCTTATTCTATCACTAATCCATCGCAATTTCTTCGCTAAATAGCAATGAAATTAATGTGTCACTATTTTGCTGATTTCTTGTAGTGATCGAGTCACCTCTACAAGAACATCATCATTTTTCCATCTAGAAGCCAAAGCCATTATTACACCATCTTGGTCTATAAATATCACACCATTGCCATATCCCATAGTCGAATACACAGCAGCGTCCGTGTTCAGCTTAATGGATCCCATAGATAGAGGTTGCCATCAATTAATAATGGTAGCAAATGCAGGAGTAGCAACACTGACAGTTGCTTCATGATAATCTATCAAAAGCTAACAAATCTGTGGAAATCATTTTTGATAAAAATTCAAAAATAGAACTAGTTTCTTTATCATCTACGTTCCCAATGCAATTCATTATCACGCCGTGGAATGTAGAAGGTCAAGTCTTATCAGAGATTTTGATAAAGATGGAAGACCCATTTATGCTTTCAAACATAACAATTATTGTTGTTGGGACAACTGTAATTGTGATGATTGTTATTGATTAACATTAGAAGATGGTGATCCTTACAGGAAAAAGAAAAAGTCTCTTCTAAGCTCTAATTGTTCTGAATCAAACTTCAAAAGAAGATTTAAAGATGGAGATCCTTCTATGTTCACTTTGGGAGAAACTTCAGGAAAATATGACTATTTGGTCTCTTATAGTTATATTCCTCCATCCTTTACTGGCCATACCAAGCCATCTGTCCCTTCGGATGATGAAAATTGGCCATAACCTCTAAAACCACCTTCGAAAACCCCTTTACCTTGTTACAGACAAGTCCTAAAACAACTCTCCAAAGAAAAACCACTTTCTAATACTCCCTCTGTATGTATGTACCAGCCTTTTACCACTTCCTATGAAGAAGAGTTCCCATCACTTTTTGATGTAAGAAATCCTTAGACAAATGTTTGTACCTTTTCATTTGTGAAAAATCCTCCAAGTGCAAATGTAGAAGGCAAAGCACTTGTGGTCAGTCCTGCTGAAGTAGTGTCAAATTGGCAATCTAAAAATACTTAAGCTCAAAATCGAGTATTAAAGAAAATTGAATCAAAAGTGGACCACATTGCTCATCAATTTCACAGTTTAGACACTCAATTTACAGGACAAGGAAGAGATTTACAAGTTCATATTTTTGATCTTTTTGATTTAAGAACAAGTTCAATCTTTGTGTGATATTGTGATTAGTGGACTTACCTTAATTATTATTAGAATGTTATAAATAGTAATACTCTTTCAAAAGGTAATTATAAGCATTTTATTATACTTTAATATTAATTATAATTAGATTCAATTTATTTATTTTAAATTAAGAGTATTAATTATATTAAAAAATAGCTATAAAAAAGTTAATATATTATTTTACACAAACTTGCTATTTTGCAAAATTCATTTTTAACATAACCGAACTGATTTTTCTGTTTGGTTCGGTTTTACATGTAAAACGGTTAAGTTTGGTTTTTAATACTAAAAAATTCAGTTTTTTCGGTTTAGCTAATTCGGTTTCCGAACCGACCGATGCTCACCCTTACTTCAAAGAGTGCTGTTCTCCAGTATTTATCACTGGCATTTGTTTGGAAATTTTTTTTTCCTTCTAGGGAGATCTATAAAGAAAGTAGACCCTAAAGCTCCTTTTTTAAAACCTTAATAGCTATTGTCTATTTCTCTGACTATGTTAGGGCATCTTTTTTGAGCATGTGTCTGAGTGGATTAGCTTTCTTTGTGAAATGGAGAACAAAGTCTATAAGATAATTTGCAATTCCTAAAAATTATTGTATCTATTTGTGGCTGAGATTTTCATATAGAAATTTTAATAATTCAGGGGCAATGTGAGGATCTGGATAGTATTGTCCATTTTTGAAAACCATTCCTAGAAAAGTTATCTCATCTTTGGCTATATGCATTTTCGAGGAAGACAACATGACACCAAACTGTTTGGTCAAGCATAGAAATTGGGAAAGTAATTGGCAGTGAGTTCAGACATCAGGAGAAAATAAAAGAACATCATTTATGTAGATGAGCAAGTTGTGAAGGAGGGGCTCATTAATTTTAATCATGGCTTTCTGAAACAATGAGAGTGCTATTTTGAGACCAAATAGCTTGACTATCCATTGATAATGATGGTTAGGAATACATATTATGTTTTATACCGATAATCAAGTTGAGAATTCCTAATTGCAAAAATCTTGCTTTTAAATCAAACTTTGAGAAGACTTTTGTAGAGGACATATAGGTGAATAAAGATGAAATTTTTGGAAGAGGAAATTTATCATCCTTTAAAAAATGATTTAGGGGTTGGTAGTCAATAACAAACCTTTTCTTTCCTCGAACTTGTTCAAATCTTTTAGTCTGACTTTGTAGCTTTAATAAGACCTTGAGAAAGCCATTGAGGACATTCATTAACTACTAACTATAGGTCGAATGGAGACATTCCTAGATGAGTGGCTTTAGTAGGATTTATGTCTTCACTTTGTTTGAAAGGGAATGAGATGAAGAATTCGGGATTACTCCAAAGTAGGTTTTTGTGTTTAGTGAGAAATTATGTATGAGAGTTTGCACAATAGTTTTAGACAAATTATTCTTTGAGAGATTCAAGAGAATTAGTGAAAGAGGGTTCATTTAGAAATGATAATAGAATTGAAATTTATGGTTATATTTTGTATCTGATTCCATAAGGAAGGATTTGTAAAATCTTCATTTTCCAAAAAACATCAAATCCAATGACTATATCTTTGTCTAGTCAAGAAGAACCAAGGCATTGTTCCCAAATTGAATATCCATGGAAGAATTGGATCTTAATTGGAGCTTTTGTAATATATTTTGCACAAAAGATTTTTTCTATCTGTAGTCTTGAAAATTCTTTGTGAGACTTCTAGAATTATGGAGGAAGAACAACTGGATTGAGCACAGTTCTATGAGCACTAGTATCCATAAAAATGCAACAGCTTTGTTGGTCTAGAATACTTTTCTGAAAACAATGGAACATAGACCAGTGGAATAAGATGAACAGTTCTCTCCATGGAGAGAGAAATTGGAGAGGCAAAATAGATTGTGGTATCCTATACAAATTAAATTATAATTTGTACGTAAAATTACATAAATTAAATTTTTATTTAAAATTTCTAGTTATCTATATAATTACTTTGGTTTCTATTGCAGTTTCTTAATTGCAAAAGAATTATGTAATTTTACTTATAAAAAGTTAAATAAGATGATAGTTAAATTGCGTAAGGAGGTAAGAAAATTATAAAATATTTTTAAGTATGATACAATTTATATTAGGTGTACTAGCGAACACAAGAAGAGCTGTGCACATAAATTTTTGTAAATATTACACCTATAAATTTTAAATTTTAAAATTTTCATATTTGCTCCCCTAACTTTTTTTTTTCATATTTATTCTTTTAATTTTTTTTACTTTTACCCTTTTAACTCCATGAATTTTTATAGTGACCTTCTAATTCCATAATTCCTTAATTTTACACTTATAATTTGTAATTTTTTTACATTTGTCCTCCAAAAGTTTTATTTTTTCATATTTTCCCTAAATTTTTATTTTTACCTCTTTAACTCTAAGAGTTTTTGTAATTAGACTCTTTTATTTATATATAACCCTATAAAAAATTTTTGATGCCACAAATTTTTATCCCTCCTCACTTAAATTCCTAGATCTACCACTTATTATATGTAAATTACGCAATTACTTATTATATAATTTACTCATCTTCTTCTATGACTTTTACAGTTAGATTATGTAATTTTTTTTTTCCTTAAGAAGTAATATGTGATAATAGTTTTGCTGTAAAATCTGCCAAGAGAATAATAAAATCTATTAAAAAATGCACATATCAAAAAATTTTATATAATATTTAGCTGCCTTTATAATTTCTTCAATGTCTTTTATAATTTATACTATTGGCCTACGCAATTTTAACTCAAAAGTGACATAAAGTGACATTTAAATTGCAAAATAGGTAGATAAAATTATAAAGTTCTTTAAAAACAAAAAAATTAAACCTAAATTTCTTTGCAAGTTTTATCCAACAATCTAGCTTAAAATTAACTCCAAATAACCTGTTATTTTCTACTTAACCCTAATTTAAAATGGATAATCCAAGTTATATAAACGTACTAGGTTAACCTAGCACATCAAGTTGGCAAATCACCTAATTAGACTGTTACATTTCTTCCTTCCTTTGGGATGCGACGTCCTTATCACAACTCAACTAGTTGATATTTTATAATTGATCCAACCCATGACTAGCTTTAAGTATTGTGGTTCACTAATGCTCCGGGTGGCTCTATTTCGTAGTTTACTTTTTGGATAGCCTTTTACTTGTAACCCATTAGCTTTGCACAATCTAACTTCAAGGTGGCTCTGATATGAACACCATTTATAATGACCAAACTCGAAATTAGCTCCAAATAACTTATTGTTTTTTGGCTCAATATCGATGTAAAACAGTTAACTCAAGTTATATAGATAATAACTAGATAGTACTTACAAATTGATTTCCATTTCCATTTCTAATTGATGTGGTTTCAGCTCTACTTATTGGTATACTAGCTTAATCTAGCAACTTAAGTTGGTAAGTTATCTTACTAGACTGTTACATTTTATATACATTTATCTAATTTCTTCCTCTTTTTCTATAATTTTTACATTGATTTTGTAATTTTTATTTTGAAAAAAAAATACAAAATGATATTTAAATTACAAAGTTATTAGTTGAAAGAATTATAAGATTTATTGAAAAATTACACAATCAAGATGTCTATAAACTAAATATATTTGTACATTTTGTTTGCATATTTTGTAACACTTATTATTGGGTTATGTAATTTTTATTTGTTACATGTTGACTTGTAAAAAAGATTTTAATAATTTTTAAATATTGTATAATCATTTAAAAAAGATCAACGCTTAATATTAAGACTATTGTATCAAGGGTTTTTTTTTTTTTTTTTGCCAAAATATTGTATCTAAGGGTTATGGCACTGTATAAGGAACCGTAAGAAAAAAGTCTAATATATAAATTTACCCTAAACTTTGCATATTTTTACAACTATACCCTATTCCTTTTTTTTTTTTTTTTTGTGTGTGTGTCAATTCTATCACAATTTAAAATTTTAGTTGCAATTTTAATCCAGATCACAGTTGTAAGAGAGGTTTTATTAATCAAAATGCCAAATTAGTTCTTAAATTTATTATATCATATTTTTCAGTTTAATCTTTAAATTTATATTGAAGTTAATTAAGCTCTTTAAAATTTATTTTAATTGAATCTTTAATTTGATTATAAACAATTTATCAAATTCATAAAATTATAGAACTCAATTAATCTTTATTGAAATTTCAAGATTAAATTGATGGTATGTATAATAAATTATAAAGTTAATGATTACATTGATAGTATGATACAATAAATTATAAAGTCAATTTCTCTTTTACCCTTTAAATTAATATGAAATATTATTGTTATTATTTTTAATTTAGTTTTATGGTATAATTACAACTAATTAGAGTAAAATTAATAAAAAAAATGTAGCATTAATCAAACAGATGTGAAATTTAGAGTAAACTTATTTATTAAACTTTAAAAAAAAAATGAAAGAAATGTTACATGTCAATGCTTCTGGCAATTACGAATTTACCCATTATCCGTATTCACATCTTCTTCAATTTTTTATTTTTTATTTTTTTCCTCAATTCAGGTCAATGGCAAGAGCGAGTAATCCGTATGTCTGTGGGTGAAGTCTCCGTCACTATAAAATCACAAAATAATAACTCAACCTTAGCTTTCACCTCCACCAAAACTTTTTGCACAGTAAAACTTTTGGTCAGACCTGAAAAATTAGAGTAGAAGACCAGACCAGTCCAGACTTAGCTTGAAACCCGGAATGCCTAGATTCAGCCAAAATCTGGCTAAACTAGTTGGGTAACCAGTGATTCTATTGACTCGGCCGGTTTTTTACGAGTGGGCCAGATCGATAAATAAAAAAATATTTTTTGCTATCAATTTAAAAAAATAAATTATATATTTTAAATTTCGAATTATCATTCACTTATTTACCATTCTAATTAAATAAATATTTAAATTTATATTTTTTTAATAGAATAATGCAAATCTGAGTAAACCTCTCACTATCAAATAAGTGAGATCCATTCAAATTTGATTTTTAAAATAACTATTTAATATTTTTTATCTAGTTAATGGTTTTAAATTTATATTTCTTGTAAGTAATATTCATTAATTGCTTAGGTAACGTTTGTTTTATATATATATTACTTTTTTACATGTATATTATATTTATTTTTGACATATAAATAATAAATAATAAATATTATTTAAAATTTTAATTAGATCCCATTTCAATTTTAGTTCGACTTTTGACATGTGATTCTCTACTTTGATCAATTTTAAGGCCGGGCACACATTGATTCCAACAAACCACTAATTAAAATTTTGATTCAGTAAATAACCCAGAGCAGGACACCTAAAAGAAATAGAAGTACACGCATAGAATGGAACTTGTTAAAATCCAACAAAGCTAGAAAATCACAGATATTCATTGATGAATCGAAATCACCTCATTCTTGGAGGGATCTATGGGACCTGCATGGAAGACAAGATAGGATTATGGTCCGAAGCTGATTCTCAGGAATTCTCGTATACCTAAGCGAGAGCTAGTAGAATTATTTGAGAAGAAATAGTGGAGAGAGTGAAGAGATTGAGAGAATAAGTAGTTACGAGAGGAAGTTATACTTTTATTTTCCATTACCTATATAGAGGAAAAATGGGGCCTTATGAGGTCAATTTTTTAGGGGTTTTTACTAGTTTAGGTATTTTCTATAAAATGTTTTTCAATTTAGACTATTTTTATTTAAAATTTTCAATTTAGATTTATTGTAAAAATATTTCTCAAATTAGATTTTTTTTTGATCAAAAAACTAGCTGCACCTCAGTCAAAGGAGCGGCCAGCACAATAGCAGCCAGGCCTGGCCGCTACTGTAGGCTGCTACTGTGAGCAGTGGCTAGCAGCTGGCCTGCTCCCTTTTTTTTTTTTTTTTTTTTTTTTTTCAATATCCACTAATAATTTTATTCTTTAAATTCTATCATTTTCAAGAAAAAAATTAAATTATACTTTACTAGAAATTAATGCTAGTTTCGTTAATAAATTTTATTAGTATATTAATAGTATTTAGTTAAATATGTTTATAATTTATAATTTTTAATATTTTTCTTGACCTAAATAATATTCAATATATTGTTAATAATAAATTATAAAATATGTATAATTATTAATATATTTTCATTACATTGCTATTATTTTTGATGAATATATACATAATATTTAGTATAATTCTTATCATTTTAAGAATTTTACATAAACCATTTTATATAATTAATATAATTAAATTAAACTATTATTTTTAAATATAATCGATATAATTAAACATAATTAATAATTATTATATATAACATAATATATGATAATTATTAATTATGTTTAATTATATATAATAATAATAATAATAATTATAATTATAATTTTATAATATATAATAATAATTATTTAATTAGAATATTAGAAGTTTTTTATATAATAAGTATAACATTCATAATTATTATACTATTTAAAAAAAATTCAAAGTGACAAAATAAAAAAAATTAAGAAAATTCATTTGAATAAAAAATAAAAAAAAAGAGGTGTGGAGCGGCTAGAATTGACTTTGGCCACTACCCCCAGAAGCGGCCAGATTTCTGACCGCTGGTGGCAATAGCAGCCAAAGTCAGGCTGCTCCTGCCACTGGTGGCCAGTTTTACCTGCCACCTCAGCAAAAAATAATTTAAAATAAAAATTAGTTTTAATAGCAACTTAAAACAGTAATTTGTTTTTAAAAAAAAACTTAGATTGAGAATTATTTTATAAAAAAATCCTAAACCGGGAAAAAGGCCAATTTTTTATCCTGATTATTCATCATTTGCAGCACCTGCTTCATGGTAGGTCTAGCACTCGCATCTTGCTCAGCACATTGGAGGGCTACTTTTACCAGTAGTTCAATTTTATCTTTGTCATAATCGGTGCCCATCATGGGGTCTACAATCTCTTCAATCCATAAATCTCTTGAAGCAGCTCCATCCATCTTTTCCTTCACCCATGTGACTAGTCTATTCTCTGTTAGACCTCCAATATGATGAGTTTGGACACCTGTAGGACTTTTTCCAGTTAACATCTCTAACACCACAATTCCATAGCTATAAATATCGACTTTAGAGGTTATGGGGAGATTGTAAACCCACTCGGGAGCCATGTAACCTCTTGTTCCTCTAATTCTTGAGAACCTTGAATTGTTAAGACCGCTTCTATTAAGTAGCTTGGACATACCAAAATCTGCTACCTTTGGGTTGTAATCAGCATCCAATAGTATATTTTGTAGCTTTATATCGCAGTGTAGAAGCCTCTCCAAACATTCTTCATGCAAATAACATAATCCTCTAGCAGTTCCCAGGGCAATTTCAAGCCTCCTTTCCCAGTTGAGTGTATTCGAAGAGAGGTTGTCTGCCAAGGAACCATGTTTCATGAACTCGTAAACCAAGAGCCTGTGCTTACCTTCGGCACAGTACCCCCACAGCTCTATCATGTTCATGTGGTTAAATCTCCCAATGGTGCTCACTTCTGCAAGGAATTCTGCTTCTACGCGATTTGGTGCATGGAGTTCCTTGATTGCTGCAACTCGTTGATCAGACAATTTACCCTTGTACACAATCCCACCTCCTCCTTTTCCAATCTCTTTAGTGAAACCACAAGTAGCCTTTTTAAGTTCAGCATAGGTAAATCTTTTAAAACTGGTTGCAGCAAGATAATTTCCTTGTTTAGCTACTTGATAGTCTTGATCAGCTTTAAACAAGAAGCAACAACCCAAGAAGATAAAAATAAACTCCAGGCCTCCCAGCACAATAGCTAACCAAAGCAAAACCTTCAAGGATCCATTTTCATGGGTTTGTGGATATGTTACGTTTATTCGCCGATAAATCTCCCTTGGACAATTTAACCTTACTGCCTTATCAAGAATGTTGCCAGAAAAAGTTGTGCCCAATAATTTGGGCAGCTTCAGATATATATCTCCGTCGAAAGCAGGTGAAAGCATCCCATTATACAATAATACCTTTGCAAAACATTCATAGTAGCCCTCGCCCTGGTTGAATTTGTATTGGAAGCCTTTGCAACTGCACTTCTGCAAGCATAGGTTTTTACATTCCTCAAAGCTGTAGTTGGTGAAGTAATATTCATCATACCCATAAAACACAACGTGACTGAGTTTGGTGAAACTGAACCCGTTGTTGGGCTCACAGGGGGGAGGGAATTCCGTCTCACACCCAGAAGACCAATCGGTGGGAATCTTAGCTTTATATCCCGGTATGCAAGTGCATCTCCTCCCAATAACAGGATCATAGGTACATATACTATTGGGACCACATATGCCATGTGCCCTGCATGGATGAGAGGATAATTGCCAAGAAACAACCCATGTCCCGTTATTTTTAAGGCTGTATAATCGAAGATTACCATCATGCTCTAGTATTAATCGCCTCAAGCACTTGATACCCACATCCACGGAGGAGAAATTGAAATCATCAGATGAACTGAAGTAGCCAGTGGAATTAAATACTGCAACTCTACTATCGTTATACTCAGTTCTTCCAGCTTCATAATTCGATAGCCATGGAAGTGGCCAATATCGGCTGGATACTTCCGGACTTTGAAAAAGGAGATGGAGGACGTTATCATTGTCAAAATAAAACTTGTAAGGACCAGAAGACCAATCAGTTTGACTTTTTGAAGAGATAAGGCTAGTGTTTCTTGTCAAATGCTGTTCAGGAAGAAGGGTATTTGTCGGCCACTCAAAACTTTGCCAGAGTACAGAAAAATTACTCTCCGAAGTGCGAACAATAAGATTTCCACTGTTGAGTAGCTGTAGTTGCACTGGGAAAACCGAAGCCGTATTTGTACTCCAAATAATAATTTTTGCAGCGTCGAGCAAAATGAGATTTCCAGATTTTAACAAGGAAAACTTAGAGCGTCTTCCATTAACTGGTTGATCTCGATTTGCAGTCCAAACCACAGTTGGATCTGTGGAGATATTAATCCATATGGCAAAACAGAAAGCATTATCTCCAACAGGGAAAAACCCTGCAGAAAAGACACCGTTTTCCGAGATCAAAACATCATTCCATTTCTCAACAGAAAGATATTTGCCTTGTTTAAGAGTATCGAAAGTTGCAGAGGATAGAGAACAAGTCTGTAACCAGCAAGAAACAAGAAACAAATACCATAAAGCCATTAGTAATGGAAGAGGTTGGATGGCCGTAGTAGTTCAGTCTCATATCTTAAATTTATTTATAGATCATTGTAGGGTTACCCATGAGCAAGTTGCAAAATAAAAAAATATAATTGTTTACATCAAATTAGTTTGACCAGTTTGAAACACGGAAAATTCTAAACCACTCAAAATATATTAATAAAATCCAATTCCTAACCATTTGAGCTAGACAATCATTTTTACACATTACTTTTACAATATTAATATTTATTACTAATTTAATTATTTTTTTAGTTTGATCTTTCATTTAATTCTTGATGAATGCTTTGACCTGTAATCCTCAGTCCTCACTGACTGAAAAGCCTGGTCAGGCTTAAAAACTATGGTACTTTTAGTATAACACGCATTTGGATCAATTTAATCAATGTCTATATTCTAGACGCTTGTTCTTCTACTAGGCCGTCTCCTAATCAACTTCACGTAATTATCAACCTCCAACGAGACCAGGGTACAGTTGGAATTTTTCTTTTCTTTTTGTTTGATTGGTTTTGCGTTGTGTGTAATTTGTTGTTTGGTTCCTTTTTATGGGTTCTTCTTCTTTGTGGTTTAACGTAAATTTGTTAAGGAATCATATTGGTGGGAATTCCATATCTCTGCAGATAGAACTAAAACTATAGGACCATTATGTGACAATAACAATTCTATTTTTATAGTATTTATTATTATTATTAAACTTGAGACCCACCAATTATAATTCACTTATAATAATAATCATAATAATAATTATAATTATAATAATAATAATATATTATGAATTAAAAAAAATTTAAATTTCTTGCGCCAATTAATTAATGAAAGCTCCGCCTCAGCGAGCAAGCCATTATAAATTTATAATTTATGTTTCCCATTGCCATTCTTCTGAGTTTCTTGGCATCGCCATCTTCTAATAAGTTTCTTGATAATATATTATGTTTCCCATTGCTATCTTCTGAGTTTATGGGCAAAAGTTTCTTGACAAAGTAGAGTCAAAGCAGATTATGTTTCCCAATTCCCATCGCTATCTTCTGAGTTTCTTAACAAAATACAGCAGAGCTCATTTTCTATATACCCTTTTGGGGTTTCTTGACTCTTATCAAAAAAATACAAAGGCATGGAGTTATGTGCCCTCGTTTAATTCCAATGAACAAACAAACTTGCCGGCATAGACTTGAAATAGTCCTTGATGGTGGAACAATTAGCTCAGATATATATATATATATATATATATATATATATATATATATATATATATATATATATATATATATATATATATATATATTCAGAACTCATAATTTTTTATATAAATTAATTATTGGTCTATCTTTAATTATTTGCAAAAATAAAAATTCAATTCTACAAAAATTAGAAAATGATAATGTGTTTTTTATAATTTGCCGGTCACTAGAAAGAATGTAATTCCTTTTTTATCCTCATACTGCATATAGGATCATTTCTAGTTTTTTTCTTCTTTTTTTTTTTTTTTTTTTTTTTAATTTTAACATTTCCTTCTAATCATTCTATTCGATAAAAAATTAAAATTATTTAATTTTTTTTAAGTCCTCTTTCATGGTATGATATATAATTTAAAAGTGGCTAAAAATTTTCCTTCTTTTTTAGCAGAAATGAGGAATCAAATCTTGGTATATATATATATATATATATATATATATATATATATATATATATATATATATATATATATATATATATATACTTGTCTTTATTTTATTTTTGCAATGAAATATATATATAGTTATATAAGATAGTAAATTTGAAACCCTTATCAAGAGAACTAGAGCCTTAAAACAGTAACACTACTTTATCCATTAATAAAGAATATATGCCTAAAAATGAAAATAGGCAAAATAAATCTCGTGTATTAATCAAATGATCAATAACAAGTTATTGCCAAAACAAAAAAGTATGATTTCTTTTTTTAAATTTCTAAACAGAAAGGATAAGTCATTTATTTGGCAAAAAAAAAAAAAAAGGATAAGTCATTTTCTTTTCCTAAAGGGTAAAATTGGAATAAAAGTGAATTTGACTTTTTATTTTTGAATAATAAAAAATCAGCAAAATTTTGACAAAGTCTATTTGGTTTAATAAAATTCAAATCTTAGAAATTATTAAATTAACTTTCATGATTGTTAGACCTAGATCACCTTGGCCAGTCGGGCTGAGAAAATTGGCGACTGAAGGCTAAATTGGTTTAAAATGAGCTTGAAACTCAGGATGATTAAGTCCAACCAAAACTTGGTTGAACCAGCCGGGTAACCGGTGACCCAATCGACCTAGCCGGTTTTTTATCGGTGAGCCAGGTCGATAAATAAAAAAAAAATTTTTTGCTGTCAAATTAAAATATATATATATATATATATATATTTTAAATTTTAAATTATTATTCAATCATTCACCATTTTAATTAAATGAATATTCAAATTATATTTTTACATATGACAATACAAATCCAAGTAAACCTCTTATTATCAAGTAGTGGGACCCATTCAAATTTCAGTATCAAAATAGTCACTTAGTATGTTAATTTTCTCTAGTTAATGGTTTTAAAATGATTTTAAATTCATATTTTGTAAGTGATATTCATTAATTGCTTAGATAACATTTATTAATTTTAATTATATGTATGTTATATTTATTTTTAACATATGAATCTAGTATATTAACATATAAATATAATATATTACATTTTTATATTTATATTATATTTATTTTTGATATATAAATAATAAATATATGATATTATTTAAAATTTTAGTTCGATTCTTATTCGACCCTAATTCGACTTTTAACTCATGACCCTCTGCTTTCACTGGTTCTAAGGCCAACTCGGGTTTGAAAACATTGTTAATTTTATCTTCATGTGCGCCAAGTGCATCTAATAATTTCTCGATAAATAACCATTCACTCACTGATTTTTAGTAATTGAAGTAGAATTAACAGGCAAGTTTAATGACCAATGATATAATTTATCTAATAACTTTTCTTTTAGGAGATAAAGAAACTGCTTCACTACTAAAGCGATGAAGGATTGTAATCCTTCTCTGCACAAGCTATAAGTTCATAAGGGAACTCAGAACCATAAAATGGTTTGAATAGGCCTACTTGGCCAGTGAACTGATAAGTGGGCTACATTGTTTGCTTCCCTTCGAGCATGTATCCATTTACACATAGGAAAGCCAGCTTCCAATTCCTTAATATCCTCCAGCAGTTGTCCCAAACTTTTTGACAGTAGTGAACCATATTGCAACTTACTAACCAAAGACAAAGAATTAGATTCCACAATAATGGAAGGCAGCCCCAAATCTTTTCCAAACTGCAAATCAAAGCCATAGCCTCTACAACTTCAACCTTATAGACTTGCCTTACAAACTATGTTGCACATGCCACTAACTAACCATACTCTCCTTGAATGATAGCTTCCAATCCAACCTTAACCCCATATACAAGGCCAGCATCTATGTTAATCTTAAAACTCCTAGGTGGTGGTGGTCTCCATCATAGTTGCTCCTGAATACACCTGTGCTCCACTTCGACCCAAAGGTTTAAGTGTTCTTACAATAATATTCTACCCTCCTACAACACAACGGCTAGACTTGAGGCTTCATCACAGAACAATCGAGCATTCCATTCATTCCAAAGTGCCCAACACAATACTAGAAACAAAGCAAATTCATCATCTGGGAAATTATTTGTCATATGCTTGAACAACTAATAGATGTTAGGTAAGGTGAAAAAGAAGAAAGCTTGAGTCGTGTGATATACACTGCCCTTAAATAAATTATTTCCCCCAGGATAAATCAAGCTCTTCCACTGCGAAAAGTAGGCAACAGGAACACCAAAGCACAGAATTAATAACCCAGTAGAAGAGAGAAAGGCAGGAAGAGCTGTGTATAAACTCATTAATAAGCCATATATTTATAGCCAAAATTATGACAGTAAGGTAAAGAAAAATTAGGGATAGTAACAACATTAAAATCTGTTATCATGGGTAACATTAAAATTTGTTAGCAAAATAATAGGGTTTACATGTAACAGATTTTTTTATAATGTTTAAAATAATTTAAAATTAAAAAAAATAAAGTCAGTTGCAAAACTAACCTTGCTCTGGGCCACACGTGTAACTCACGCGCAGGGGGAGGGGGAAATCCATCATTGTGCCTTGGCTAGGCCAAACTCATATGCGCGCAAGCCCACTCCTTTATTAGCTTCTTTACTAAGCCCATAACAAGTATCTATTTATAAAGTGAATAAAAACCTTGTAAACAAAAGATGTGAGATAGCAACCTTTTGAAATAACTACTTCACAACAATCACCCACTTATTTCAAAAGGTTTCTACGAAAGAAATATTTAGCTAGATTACTAACATGAATATAAGTGCATCGTGTCTAGTGTCTTCATGGACTATGAACTAGACCTAGAAAGATGAGATATAACTTACTAAGTAATTTAGTGAAGCTTTTAGCTTCTTATGAACTAAAAACTCTTCTTGTAAGTTAAAATTCTCATCAATCACATTATATCCTTACAATTCATTTAGTGTTCAACGCGATTTTGCGCTATTAGGCCATGCACATACCTGGTTCATTCATAAGTGCTTTAGAGATTTTGCCATAATCTCATAAAAGCGATCTCACTTCACACTTACATAAGTGATACCATCAAGTATATACTACATTCAATACACCACCTATAAGGGATATAGTATGCATTAAGAGTTTTTTAACTCATTCTCGCTTTATTTACAGTTAAGTACTAGTCTCACATCATAGGCGAGATTTTAACATAGTACTTTTCAGAATCACTAGATAACTTGTTATTACACATATGAACCTAATTCATGGGATCTCCAATCACATAAGTTGGGTTACCATTACTAATGATTTTCAAGTTGGCTTTAATCCCATTCCCCTCGATGTTTCAAATACTTGTTTCTATCCCAATAGTTTAGTAAGAGAATCGGCCAAATTCACTTCTGACTTCACATAATCAATGGATATACTTCCATTTTTTAGCAGTTGCTTAATCACTTTATGTTTTAAACAGATATGTCTATTTTTGCCATGATAATCTTTATTTTTTGATATTGCTATTGCCACTTGGCAATCACAATGCAATGATACTGAAGGAATTGGCTTCATTCCTAATGGAATTTCTGCTAAGAAGTTCTTTAACCATTCTACCTCATTAAAAACCAACTCTAGAGCTATAAACTCATCTTCCATAGTGGATCTTGCAGTAATGGTTTATTTGGTTGATTTCCAAGTAATAGCACCACCACCAAGGGTAAATATATAACCACTAGTGGATTTTATCTCATTTGAATTAGAGATCCAGTTAGCATCATTGTAACGTTCTAACACAGTGGGATATCCACTAAACAGAATACTATAGTGCATGGTACCTCTCAAATATGTTATAATCCTGACTAATGCAATCCAATGATCACGGTTGGGATTTTGTGTATATCTACTCAATCTACACATAGCATATGCTATGTCTAGTCATGAAAAATTCATTAAATGCAATAGACTCCCAATTATCTGTGCATACTCAGTTTGAGCAACAGGATCATCATGATTTTTCTTTAAATGCATGTTAGCATCATAGGAGTAGTCACAGGTGTCACATCAAAATTTTCAAACTTTCTAAGAAGTTTCTCAACATAATGTTCTTGAGATAACATAATGCCATTATTATTCTTTATGATTTTAACACCCAATATAACACTAGCTTCACCCAAATCTTTCATATCAAATTTTGAAGCTAGGAAATTCTTAGTGCTTTGTACTATCTCAATGCTGGTGCCAAAAATCAGCATGTCATCCACATACAAATAAATGATTACACATTGATTGTCAACAACTTTAGAATATACACATTTATCCACTTCATTTGAAGAGAATCCATCACATAATATGGTCTTATCAAATTTTTCATGCCACTGCTTAGGAGCTTACTTTAATCCATACAAAGATTTTCGCAACTTACAAACTTTGTTTTCTTAATTAGGAGTAAAATAACCTTTATGTTGAACCATGTAAATTTCTTCTTTTAATTCTCCATTTAAAAAAGCAGTTTTTACATTCATTTGATGTATAAAAAGTTTATGAATTGAAGTTAAGGCAATCAAAGTACGTATTAAAGAAATTCTAATTACAGGAGTAAAAGTATCAAAACAGCCAATATTCTATTTTTGAGTAAAACGTTTTGCAACTAGTCTAGCTTTATATTTGTCAATAGATCCATCAGGTTTAAATTTTCTTTTAAAAATCCATTTACAACCAATTGCTTTTGCTCCTGGAGGCAAATCAACTAAATCCCAAGTTTGACTTTGCAAAATTGAATCAATTTCATCTTTAATGGCTTTTTTCCAAAAAGATGCATCAGAAAAAGTTATAGCATCATTATAAGTCAAAGGGTCATTATCTATTAAATAAGTGTAAAAATCACTTCCAAAAGAAAATTCTTTTCTTTGTCTCTTACTCCTCAATTCCTCCTCATTAGAGGTATCAAAATTATCATAAGCAGTAAAAGCATGAGAAATTTTTTCAATTAATGGATAGATGTGTTCAAAAAATTCTGTGTTCTTTGTTTCTATAATAGTATTACAATCTAGTATTTCACTTTTCAATACCAGAAATCTATATACTGCACCATTTTGAGCATAGCCAATGAACATGTAATCAGAAGTTTTAGATCTTATTTTTCTTTTCTTTGAATCAGGTAATATTACCTTAGCAAGACACCCCCACACTTTTAGATATTTTAGGTTAAGTTTATAACCTTTCCATAACTCATATGGTGTCTTACCAGTTTTCTTATAAGGAATCCTATTTTGTAAATGACATGCAGAAAGAATGGCTTTACCCCATAAATTATTAGGTGCATTACTACTAACAAGCATGGCATTCATCATTTCTTTAAGTGTTCTATTTTTTCTTTTTGCTACTTCACTAGATTCAGGTGAGTAGGGAGGAGTAAGTTCATGAATTATTCCTTCTTTTTCATAGTAATCATTAAAAAGAACATATTCACCACCTCTATCTGATCTAACTCTTTTATTTTTCTTGTTTAACTGATTTTCAACTTCAGCTTTATATAATAAAAACATATTAAAAGCTTCATCTTTATTTCTAAGCAAATACACTTTTGTATATCTAGAAAATCATCTATGAAAGTTATATAATATTTTTTGCCACCTTTAGTCATAGTTTGTTTTAGATCACCTAAATCTGTGTGAATTAAATTTAATAACTCAGTTTTGCTTTCAACAGATGCACAAGTTTTCTTAGTTGATTTAGTCTCAGCACAAACTCCACATTAATTTATGTATACAAAATTCAAGCTAAAAATTAAGCCAAGAGATTGCATTTTCTTAATATAAGAAGTACTAAGATGACCTAGTCTAGCATGCCATAAATCACAGGAATCAATCAAGTAAGCAGAAGAGGATGCATTCTCATTGATTATTTCAGAAATATTAAGTACAAAGAGTCTACCATTATAATACCCTTTGCCCATAAAAACATTATTCTTAGTCATCACAATTTTATTAGATTCAAAAGAAACTTTAACCCCCATTTTTCCCAACAAAGCAATAGAAATCAAATTTGCTCTAATGGTAGGAACATGTAATACATTATTTAAAGCCAAGGTCTTTCCAAATGTGAATTTTAAAAGGACTTTGCCTTTTCCCAAAACATGAGTTGTTCGTGAATCACCAAGGTAGATGACTTCCTCTTCATCCCCTACAGGAGTGTAATAGGCAAACACATTTTTATTTGCACAAATGTGCCTAGTGACACCTAAATCTACCACCCATTCTTTCACATCAACAACCATATTGACTTGAGAAATGACTGCAGCTATAATACCTTGTCCTTCAACCAAATTTGCTTTTGGTTTGGGAGGATTGTCAATTCTCTTCCTATGCCTACATTGAGGCGCATGATGACCTGGCTTTCCACAAACAAAACAAGTACCTTTTTTTTTAAAAGTGGGGTTAGTGGCCTTAGGCTTGTAATCATGCTTGTAAGTATTATTGTTAGCCTACCTTTTTTGCTGAGGCTTGTTTTGTATTAGGTTTGCATTGGTAGCGATTTGTTTCCCTTTGGCAATTTGGGCTTCTTTCCTATTAGTTTCTTCTATGATAATGTGAACGGTAATGTCAGCCAAGGACATTTGCTTGTGTTTGTGTTTCAATTGCTGTTTGTAGTCATTCCATAAAGGCGGCAACTTCTCAATCAACAGACTAGCAACAAACTCCTCTTATAGGTTGATATTTTCACCCTTCAAGTCTTCTAGCAGCTTTTGGTACTCATTGATTTGTCCTTTGATTTCTTTGTCATCAGACATTTCCCATTGATAGAATTTGCCAATTATGAATTTTTGTTTGCCCACATCTTTAGTAGTGTATTTTGATACTAAGGAATCCCATATTTCTTTTGCTTCTTTATAAGGACAGTGGACATCAAATAAGTCATTAGCCAGAATACTAATAATTGTATGTCTATATACCTTATTTGCGTGAATTCAATTGTGAAATTTTTGAGTTTCAGTTAGAACATGTTTAGGATCAGTCAAGGCGAATGCAACTCCATGAACATCAATAATCGAGAAGATTATTTCTTGCCATCTTTTGAAGTTGTTTCCATCGAAAAGCTCAACTCTAGATACATTTGGGAATGGTTTGGCGAATTGATCAGTAGGAGCAGTAGCAAGCGTTTGGGCTGGAGTAGCATTAGGTGGAACAACTTCTACAATGCCAACACCTTCGACGACTGTAGAAGGAATAGCATTTTCAGTGGTAGGGGGAATGATACTGTTAACGTTTGAAGCCATAATAATTTCCTTAAGATTATTAGGTAAGGTGAAAAAGAAGAAAGCTTAAGTCGTGTGATAGACATTGCCCTTAAGGAAATTATTTCCCCCAGGATAAATCAAGCTCTTCCACCGCAAAGAGTAGGCAACAGGAACACCAAAGCACAAAATTAATAACCCAGCAGAAGAGAGAAAGGCAAGAAGAGCTGTGTATAAACTCACTAATAAGCCATGTATTTATAGCCATAATTGTGACAGTAAGGTAGAGAAAAATTAGGGATAATAGCAACGTTAACATCTGTTATCATGGATAACATTAAAATTTGTTAGCAAAATAATGGGGTTTATATGTAATAGATTTTTTTATAACGTTTAAAATAATTTAAAATTAAAAAAAAAAATAAAGTCAGTTGCAAAACTAACATTGCTCTGGGCCACACATGTAACTCTCGTGTTGAGGGGAAATCCACCATTTTGCCTTGGCTAGGCCAAGCTCATATGCGCATGAGTCCACGCCTTTATTAGCTTCTTTACTAAGCCCATAACAAGTATTCATTTATAAACTGAATAAAAACCTTGTAAACAAAAGATGTGGGATAACAATCTTTTGAAAAAACTACTTCACAACAATCCCCCACTTATTTCATAAGGTTTCTACGAAAGAAATATTTAGCTGGGTTACTAATATGAATATAAGTGCATTGTGTATAGTGTCTTCATGGACTATGAACTAGACCTAGAAAGATGAGATATAACTTACTAAGTAATTTAGTAAAGCTTTTAGCTTCTTACGAACTAAAGACTCTTCTTGTAAGTTAACTAAGTACTGTGCCACAAATCCATAAACCAAGGACACCCATTTAACTCATGAAAACAGGTTTCTCCACTACAAGAAAATCACAATTTATCAACAAATTTATCGATTGAAATAATTTTGTTGGTAAATTTATTAAATTACCGACAAAATACTGACGACTCATGAAAACTTTCTTTTTTCGTTTTAAATACAAACAAACTACCAATGGTTTACTAATAAAAAATTACCGACTATCAAATTTCGTTACTAAATAAGGTACAAAAAAATGGCACATAAAATTAGCAATAATTTACCGACCAAAATTTTGGTTGGTAAATTTACCAACAAAAATTTTAGTAAGTAAATTAAAAAGTAAAATTTTCTTCAATTCAATTATAAAAACTTTCTAATTTACCAACAATATTATTTTATCGGTAAATTTACTGACCAAAATTTTCATTCGGTAAATTAGAAAACAAAATATTTTTTAATTTACCAAAAAAATTTTTTGAAATTACCGACTAAAATTTTGGAAGTTTAGTCGATAATTTCAAAAGCAAAATTTTCTTTAATTCAATTACAAAAACTTTTTAATTTACCGATAATATTATTCCGTCGGTAAATTTACCGACAAAATTTTCAGTCGATAAATTAAAAAATAAAATATTTTTTAATTTACCAACAAAAAATTTTAAAATTACCGACTAAAATTTTAGTCTGTAAATTTACCGATCAAAAGTTTAGTCGGTAAATTAAAAAGCTAAATTTTCTTTAATTCAATTACAAAAGCTTTCTAATTTACCAACAATATTATTCAGTCAATAAATTGGAAAACAAAATATTTTTTAATTTACCGATAAAAAATTTTAGTTGGTAAATTAAAAAGCAAAATTTTCTTTGATTTAATTAAAAAACTTTCCTATTTACCGACTAAAATTTCAGTCAGTAAATTATAAAGAATTTTTTTTTAATTTACTGACAAAAAAATCTGTTAATACATGAAAATTTTAGAGAGAAATTTCCCTCCAAATTTTCATTTGATGTAAAAAAAATTACCGACATAAATTTAGTCGGTAATCAGTCGGTAAATGAAAATTTTAAAGGGAAATTTTCCTCTAAAATTTTCATTTGATTTTTAAAAAATAAAAAAAAAATTACCGACAAAAATTTAGTCGGTAATCTATTGGTAAATGAAAATTTTGGAGGAAAATGTAATTTGTTGGTAATGAAAATTTTCGAGGAAAATTTTCCTCCAAATTTTCGTTTGAAAAATTTACCAACGAAAATTTAGTCAATAATTAATCGGTAAATGGCATAAAAAAGGGTATAAAAGGGCTCTTTCTCATATGTTTTCCTACACTTCTTCTCTTTTCCTTTTCTTATCTTTCTCTTTTCTTATCTTTCTCTCAATTTCTTCTTTCCATTTCTCGCAAATAAAATTTCTTTTTGTTTCTTTCTCTTTTAATTATCTCTTCATTTTCTTTTTCATCACTTAGTATTTTCATACTCTTTAATACTTATATACTCTTTGTTTCATATTCTATTTTTTTCTATTTTATTTCTTAAATTTCAAACCCTTCAATACAAAAAATCTATTAAATTTATTTCAATTTTTTTTTATTTTTTTGTTTTTATAATTATTATTTATATTTCTTAAATTGTTTATAGCATAAAAAAGTGTTAATGTGATTTTTTAAAAAATAATTTTTTGCTATCTTAAATTTATTTTTTTAATTAAATTTTTTATATAAATTTAGTAAACAAAAAAATAAATTTAATAAATTATTTATCTTACCTTTTCTTTTTTACTCTTATTATTTTCTCTCTTAATTTTAACTTCATTTCATTCTTTTCGTAATTTTGAAATATAATTTTAATTTAGTTTTTTTTTAATTTAGTCATTTTTTATATTATTTAAGCTTCCTAATTTATTTTATAACTTTTTATTACTTAATTTTCATGTCCACTCTAAAAATTTTATTTTTTAAATTATAATTCTTATTTTTTGAAAAATATGTATTTTTTTAAAAAATAAAATTTTACCGACTAATTACTTACAAAATGTTTTATTTTTTAAAAATTAATTTACAAAATTACTGATGTATTACTGACAAAATATTTACTTTTGAAAAATATTTATTTAAATTTTACCGACAAATTACCAACTATTTGTTTATTTTTAAAAAAATAAAAATTTACCAATAGATTACCGACTAAAAATTTAGTCAATAAATTATCTCCCCAAAAAAAATTTTGACAATATAAAGTTATTTTACTGACAATATAAAAATAATATACTGACTAAAATTTCGTCGGTAATTATCGACAGTTTTGTATTCAGTAGATAAATTGTGTTATCAACAAGCTAAATACCGACTAAATTTTTTTGTCGGTAAATAGTTACTATATATATTACTGACTAAGAAAACATAATTTACCGACAAAATTTTTAGTCAGTAAATTATATTTTTTTTGTAGTGCTCTATCCCTATAGAAAGGACATAGTGGCTCAATCAGCAATGCACGAACGTAATCCATCACAAGTAGGCAAAATATTCCTGCAAGCCCGCCAAACAAAAATGCATACCATAGAGGGCTTCTTACAGTAGTATGCATATTAGAAAAAAGTAATTACTATTTATGCTTTTTCTAAAAATATTTACCTAAATATGCTAGATTTCAGTTTTATTTTTTGCATTGAATACGATTCTAGATTTCAAAAAATTAGATTTATTTAAATTAATAAACCGAAAGTCAAACATCCGGAATAAGTATTCAAAAAATTGAAGGTTTAAGTTCTGGATTTTTCAAGCTTCTGCAATCACACAAACTACTTTACATAATCCGGATTTTAAACCTCTGAAATCTGATCACCCAATTGCCATATTTATTCTATCAATTCTAGTAGTTAGATCACAAATGATACAATGGTAAAGAATAAACACACCAAATTTAAAAATTCTCTCCCCTTCAGTTGTTGTCACCCCCACTTTTTGGCAAAAAAAAAAATTAAATCCTCTCCCCTTCAAATGTTGGTTCTTCATCCTCAGGTTATATATATATATATATATATATATATATATATATATATATATATATATATATATATATATATATATATATATATATATATATATATATATATATATATATATATATATTAACTTTAATTTATAAGTTATTTGTTTTTAAATGTGATCCCAATACCTGTGATGAAATGATCCCTATAAACTCAATTTTATTCTTTTTTTTTTTTTAGAAAAAAGAGATTAAAAAGGTAACAATTTTTTTAAATTTTATTAATTAAACGTTGTTATAATTTTTTGTCATAAACAATTATAATTTAATTTATGATTTATTATTTTCAGGTTAAAAATAAGAATGTTAGAAGAAAATTTGAAAGAAGTTGCTTCAAAAAAGATAAGTGATTTAAGTTTAATTTTGTTTATGCTAAATTAATAAATTAAATTTGTCTAAGTTAATTTTTTATTTTGTAAAATTTTGAGATAATAATTAGTGAAAAATAATTATGTTTGTTAGTTAAGGTTATATACTATTAGCAATTATTTGTTGTAATGGATGCATTAAATTTAAAAAATTTAGCATGTTGTTGTTGAAAATGTGATTTGATAGAATTAGTTATGGTTTGGGGAAAAAAAATTAGAACAAAATATGTATTTAAATAGTAAAATCAATGAAATGGAAAAAATTTTAAATCAGATATAATATAAAAAATAAAATTTTAGTTAATTAAATTATTTAAAACTATTAGTATGTTAATTAAAAATTTTAAATTAATTATAATTAATATTATTAAAAATTTCAAATTAATTATAATTAATAATTTCACAAATTTTTAGTAATATAAAAAATTGAGTAGATGTAAATAATAGGTGAATTATAATGTATTTAATATATAATAATTTCATTGATTTAATTAAAGTATATCGAATTTGATTAATTGAGCTAATTAAAATAAAAAAATTAATATTTTAAAATATGATAAATTTATTATTAGGCAATATTATATAATTAATATATTATTTAAGCTAATATATTAAATTTATTATGATTGAATTTCAATTAATTGACTTCATTTAAATTATTAGTATGTGAATTAAAATTATTTAAATTCATTATAATTAATAATTTCACAAATTTTTAAATTGATGTTTAATTAAGTTAGCAAACTCAGCTACAAAAAATTAAATAAATTATAATGTATTTAATATATAATAATTTCATTAATTTAATTAACTATATTGAATTTAATTAATTGGGCTAATGAAATTTAAATTTTTTTAAATATTTTAAAATATGAAAAATTTATTATTATTCACTACAGCAAATAAAGAATTCTATTACCCCTCTTTGTCTGCTTCTTTATTTAGGGCCTAAAAGGATTTAGCTAAAGTCAATATTATATAATTAATATATTATTTAAGCTAATATATTAAATTTATTATGAATAAATGTCGTTTAATTGATTTAATTTAAATTATTTGTATGTGAATTAAAATTATTTAAAGTCATTATAATTAATAATTTCACAAATTTTGAAATTAGCAAACTTGCTAGTTTTCACCAACAAAATACTTTGCTAGGAAAGTACTATAAATTTAGAGCATTCTATTAATTTCCTTTCGGTTTTCTCTCCTAGGGTTTCCTACGCAAGAGCTGTTTCTCCTTCTTGTCTACTGCGAGTTTGCTTTTTTTTTTTTTTTTTTAACTAGTTACCGTGGATGATCTTACAAGGGATTTGCATGATGTTGTTATTTTGATTGAAGAGAACTGTTTAGATTGGCAGGACGATCAAGCTATAGGGGATTCAACGAATTTCAATTACAAATTTTGTTTGGTTGGATAGTTTATTGGCAATCGCTCTATCAACATGATAGCCATGCAAAAAACTCTTGCTAAGGTTTGGCAACTTATCAAGGGCATGTCGTTTGAGACTTAATATGCTTCGTATTATTACTTTCACTTTTATCATGAGTTTGACATGAATAGGGTTTTGGAACTGGACCTTGGACTTTTAATTAATAATTGCTTGTTCTTGCTCACTATCATGGAGATATGGCTCATTTGCAGGTATCTTTATCGAGGGTTAAATTTTGGATTCAAGTTGATAATGTATTACCCAAGGCTTTAACAAAATCAATGGCTAAGGCTATTGCCAATACTATTGGAACTTATTTTACCCATGATGCTAAGGCCATGCAACTTCATTATCTGATGCGTATTAAGGTTTCTTTGGACATAAACAGACCTATAGTATAAGGTATGAATCTGAAACAGGAGGGGTTGTTGTTTTGTTAGATTTTAAATATGAAAGGTTGCTATCATTTTATTTTAGGTGTGGTGTTATTGGCCATAATGAGGCATGTTATGAGTTCTTGCTTAAACATCCAGATATTGCTACTCAGTTAAAGAGATATGATGCTTCTATTTGTGCACCGTCTAGTAGAGTAGCAGCTCAAAAATTAAGTATAGAGAGTAAGTGGATAAGGGGCCATAATTGGGAGGAGGGGAGGATGATGGCTCAAGAGCACTTGGTGGAGAATAATGCAGAAGTTCTAATACTAACGAGGGTGGTACTTCAGTTTAAGGTGTTGGTGAAAGGAACAACAAGACAAGTCAATAATTGTTAATCAAATTAGGACTAGCGGAGGGTGATAGTCAGGCTTTAGTTCTGATAAGGAAGGTTCTCTCTGATTTGGTTAAGTAGGTGAGTGGAGCTCTCAAAAAATGGAAGGCTATTGCTAAGGATGAAGTAGTGGTCTTGCCCACGATTGTGGTTCAAGATTCTACATTTGATACTGAGGTTCCTGTCATCAAGCAATGTCAAGATTTTGATTCTTTAAACTTAATAGAGGTAGAAATAGCCTAGTGCCATGAGTTGCCTTGTTTGGAACTCTAGGGGGCTTGGGAATGCACCTACAGTTCATTAGCTGTAATCTCTAATTAAGGAGCCCTTCTTTAATCTTTTAATAGAAATTATTTGTAATTCAATTAAATTTGAGCAAATAAAAGTTTCTCTTAGTTTGGATTATGGATTTTGTGTTCCTTCATAAGCTTCTTGTTTTGGTCTTGCTTTTCTTTAGATTGCTTCTTGCGATGTATCTTTGTTGTCCTTCTCTGATTTTCCTATGGATGCTTGTGTTAGTTTTATAGGTGTTTTCCAAGTGGAGGTTTATAGGCTTCTATGGTTAGCCTAATAGGAATAGGAGGCATGAATCTTGGAATTTGTTGCGTTTGTTAATTAATGTGAATGACTTGCCTTAGGTGGTGGAAGTGATTTTAATGAAATTATTTATTCTTATGAGCAGAGTGGTGGAGGTAAGCATCCATAGTCTCTTATGGATGACTTTCGTGAGGTTTTGGAGGACGTGGGCTTGTTAGATTTGGGTTATATTAGGTATGATTTTATTTAGGAAAAAGGGAGGGGGTCAGATCATTTTATTCAAGAATGATTGGATAGGTTTGTTGTTTCTACTGCTTAGTTAAAACTCTTTCCCTAGTATTGGGTTTTGCATTTACAAGGAAGTTCTAGTGATCATTGTCCAATTTTTGTATCATGTGATGTGCGTTCTCTTCTTCATAATAGTTATAGGAGACACAGATTTGGGGAGCTTTGGTTGGAATGGAAGGAGTGCCATGCTTGAGTTATGGATGGCTGGTCTATTAGTAATGCGTAGGCCTCTATTATGGAGAGGTTGTCAATTTGTTTAAAAAAGCTAAATTCATAGGGCCATAATAAATATCATAGCTTGACAAATGAGATTCGAAAGTGCTGTCAATAACTGAAGTATTTGAAGTAGAGAGTTATTAACAATCATTCTAAACTAGCAATTCTAAATCTTCATTCTTGAATGGATATATTGTTGGAGCAAGAGGAGTGTTACCAAAAGTAGTGTTCTAGAGTCATTGAATGCGAGAGGGTGATATGAATATGAGATATTTGCACAGAGTGGCTTCTTAGTAAAAATGCCATAGTGTTATTCGTAGGTTGTTTAAGTATGATGTGTATGGATTTAGATGATGGAGGAGATGAGTGTTGTGGCTAATACTAATTTTAATACTCTTTTTGTCACTTTTGGTAATCTTATAGATGATTCGATTATGTAGGTGGAGAGTCAGGTTTTAAGTGAGCAAAATGAGTGTCCTTTTCAAGCTTCTAAAATTTATGATGCTTTAAAGCAAATGGATCCTCATAAAACACTGGGTCCTAATAATCTGACAAGTTCTTTTTATCTTAATTTTTGGGATATGGTGGGTTTTGAAGTTACTAATGCTTGTTTGTTTATGTTGAATGGGTTAGAATTTCCTCAATTTTTTAACCATACTCATGTTGTTCTTATTATAAAGAAACCTAACCCATTGTATATGTCTGATTTTCAATCGATTAGCTTGTATAATATTATTTATAAGTTAGTGTCTAAGGTTATCATTAATTGAATGAAGCATATTTTGCCTTCTCTTATTTCGAAAGAGCAAAGCGCTTTTGTTCCATCTTGGTTGATTATGGATAATGTTGTGATTAAGGTTGAGGCATTTCATGCTTTGAAAAATAATTTAAGAGGTTGTAGTGGTATGGTTGCTATTAAGCTAGATATGACAAAGGCTTATGATAGGTTAGAGTGGAGTTTTATTCGAGCTATGCTTTCTACATTGGGGATCATGCATTAATAGGTTGATTTGATCATGAGATGTGTCTTATTGGTTAGTTATTCAATTTTGTTGAATGGCAAGATATTTGATGAGGTTGTGCCAAAGCGTGGGGTTCATCAAGGGGATCCACTTTCACCTTATTTATTTATTCTTTGTGCGGATGTTCTTTCTTCATTGCTATCCAAGGCAAAAATTGAGGAGAGGATTCACGGCTTACAATTTTTTATTTCTACTCCCATTATTTCGCACTTATTTTTCACTAATGATTGTTTAATTTTTGTTAAGGCAAAGCCTAAAGAAGCTAAGGAGGTGAAGCATATTTTGTGTGCTTATGATGCTTTTTCCTGACAGCTAGTTAATCCAGCAAAGTCAAGTGTGTTTTTCACTACCTTAGTTTCTAATCAAGCTAAAACTCATTTTTTACAGGCATTGGAATTAGGAGCAGAATTCAATTCGTCTTATATGGATCTCCCTTCAATTATTGGGAGATCAAAAAATTGGCATTTGGGTTTTTGTAAGATAAGGTGAGGAAGAAGCTATCAATTTGGAAAGGTAGGATGCTATCTATGGGTGGTAAAGAAGATATGTTGAAGTCAGTAATTCAAGTATTGCCTGCATATGCTATGAATATGTATCAAATTCCCTTTTCTATGGTGAAGATTTTGCAGCGTATAATGAATATGTTTTAGTGGGGAGGCGTAAAAGGAGGTAAGAGAAAGATTCATTAGGTAGGATAGGATGAATTATGTTTACCAAAGACTTTAGGTGGGCTTGGTTTTTGAAGTCTTAAGGAGTTTAATCTTGCTATCTTAGCGAGACAGTGTTGGCGCCTTCTAAAGTTTGGTAATTTGCTAATGGCTAGAGTTTTCAAAGCTAGATATTTTCCATATTTTAGTATTTTGCTTGCTTCAGCAAGAAATTCTCTGAGTTATTGTTGGAAAAGTTTGCTTGTTGCTTGCCTATATTGAAGTAAGGGCTGATATGGTGTATTGGAAATGGGATGGATGTCTTCATATGGCATGATCATTGGGTCCTTTACCACCAACCTTTTCAGGTTGTTACTCTAAAGGTCTCTATGGTGGCTTATTTAATTCAAAAATGGCAACTGGGATGAGGTTTTGATTTGAAATATTTTTGCTTTTGATGATGTAGATAATTTTTTCTATTTCATTGGGGAGGTCTCAAATGAACGATTTTTTTAGCTGGTATTATACAAAAGATCAAGTTTTAGCTATTAAATCAGGGTATAGAGTGGCCATGGATTGATTGCTAAGTTTGGCTTCAACTAGTGGGAATGCCGAGTTTAGTTGGTCTAATGTTTGGAAGGTTCAAGCACCCCCCCGACAGCTCATTTTATTATGGCGCTTGGTATCTAGTTATTTGCCAATAAAGCTCAATCTTCATCATAAGCAAGTGTTTGCTGAATCTAGTTGTCCATTGTGTGGTGCTTTTGAAGAATTAAATGTGCATTTGTTTTGCGAATGTTCGTTTTTAAGACAATGTTTTTAGCTATCTCCGATGGATCTCTTGATTGATAATATTCACATTGAATCCATTAAAGAATGGGTGGCTTCTTGTTTTTAGATTCTGTCAACTAATAATTAGGCCATTTTTCTAGCCATTATCGACTCAATCTAGTGGTATTGAAATCAGGTGGTATGGAAGGGTGTATCGGGTGCTTTGTTGGTGCTGATTAGTAAGGCTCTTAGTCAACAGCACCAGTTACAGCAAGCTCGACAGCTTATTTGGCAGCAGGGTTCTCATATAGGCTGTGATTAGGATCAGGTATAGAGGAAGCCAAGGGATTATGAGCTTAAAGTTAATGTTGAAACTGTTGTTCAGGCACTGAAGTGATGTACGAGGGTTGGAGGGGTGGTTCGAAACACTAATGGCCAGGTTTCATTGGCGGTTTCAATGCTTATTCCTAGTTTCGTTTCACCAAAGGTGATGGAGGTGGTAGGCTTACGTGAGGTATTGTCATGGCTGCATGAAAAGCATGGACTGTTCATTAAGTGGAGATTGATTGTTTATAAGTTGTGCAGCATATGTTACGTAGAATGCCTAATGATAATCAATTGGGAGTAGTTATTCGAGACGTAAAGAGGTTATTGGGTTCAAACATGAAATTATGCCATGTATATCATTCAGCTAATATATTAGCTCATACTTTGGCAAAGTTTGCTAGCAAGGTTAGAGTTCCTTCAGTTTGGGTTGATAGGGTTCCTGTTTATGCTATTGATGTACTCCAACGAGATATGATGTTTGAAGCTTAATAAAGGTTGCTTTATTTCTTTAAAAAAAAAAAAAAGTTAGCAAACTCAACTAAAAAATATAATAAAATTTGGATTATTATTTAGATATCCAACTCGGTTAAAATACAATAAAAAATTAAGTTAAATAACTTATATAAAATATAATTAAATTTTATTTGAATTGAAAAATATAATCAAAATATTGTAATAGAATAAAAATTACTTTGATGTAAATAATAGTAAAATTATAATATATTTAATATATAATAATTTCATTAGTTTAATTAAAGTATAGTGAATTTAATTAATTAGGCTAAATAAATTAAAATTTTTTTAATATAGTAAAATACGATAAATTTATCATTACTCAATATTATATAATTAATATAGTAATTAAGCTTACGTTACATTTATTATGATTAAATGTTATTTAATTATTTTTTTAAATTTATTAGCATGCGAATTAAATTTATTTAAGTTCATTGTAATTTTAATTAAAAAATTTTAATAAAATGTATAATGATGTTAGCAAACTTGGCTAAAATAAAATAGAAAAATTAGAATAAAATTAAATTATTATTTAGATATCTAACTCTTCAAAAACACAATAAAAAATAATGTTAAATAACTTATATAAAATATAAATATATTTTATTTGAATGGAAAAATATTAATTAGATGCAAATAATAGTAAAATTATAAATTTTGATAATTTTATTATAATTTTGTTATCGCAATTAATAAATACTAAAACTTTTTTTTGTACAAATAAATTAATTTCAATGTGTATAGATATGGCTGGATCAATACAATTGGAGAGGTGAAGTGAAATGTAAAATTAATTATGAGAATGATTATACATACAGGCAATTCAATGTAATGCCAATTCCTCCTATTTAAAAAATTATAGAGTTGTTTTGGCTAGTTTATATAGCCACACAAATTGATTTTGAAAGTTATTTTATCAAATTTATATGATTTAGAAATCTTGTATGAAGGGCATATGGTTTTATTTTTGCAGCGGTTAACATATGTAATGATGAGGATGTACACTAAATGTTTGAAAAAAAAATAATCTTTGAAAGATTATTTCAATTTTTTTTTGAGGTATACGTTGTGATTACTAAGAAGACAACATCTGATGACGTAAATGAGGATGATCTAAATGGTGATGAGGATGGGGATTGGAATGAACAAAATGAAGGTGCATGTGTCGGGAGTGTAAGGGATATTGTTGAATATGATTTTGAGGAAGGCGATGTTGTTTATGAAGATGACGGTGGAGATGTACCATCAGGTTCTGATGAAAGCAATGAAAATGTACTACATAATTTAGACAATTCTGACTCCAATCAACCTGCTTTTAGTATATATGAGGGGCAAACATCTTATATATGATGAGTGTGTGCTAGGTAGGTAAACAATGGTACTCGATGGAAGACAAATATGATGAACTGCATATCTGCCTTGATCAAAGTAGTACACAAGATCACAAATACTTGACTGTTGATTCCATTGCTAATCTTATGGAAGTCATTCAAGAACAGCCCTCAGTAATAATCAAAACTTTATAGGCTATAATAAAATATCAGCTCGATCATGAACCAAACTATAGGAAGACCTAGTTGGCCAAACATAAAGTAATTGAAAAATTGTTTAGTGATTGGGATAAGTCATTTGCTAATCTTCAGTTGTAATACCCAAGGTTTTCGTAACCTATTAGAGTCAGTAATGGTGACACTATAATATTCATTTACTATACAATTCAAGGCCTTTCTAGCATATTAAAAATCATAAGAATACTATAAGAAGTAATTTTAATAAATAATGTGACAATGAGTAAGGAATATGATCAATTTCGATAAGCACTTTTATGATAAAATGAAAGTCAAATTGAATTTGACTTAATGTGACTGCGTTAATTATTTATTTGAAATGTGAATCTAAAGTGCTAGTGAATGGGTCTTAGCATCTCCTAAGTAATTGAGGGATAGCAATAGTGACATGAGAAGTTGATTTCAATTAAAGTTACAACGGTAGTGAGTCAATATGATTTACATACTTAAATGATGCTATGGAAGGGCTAGAAAATATGTACTATAGAGTGAATAAGATTTAATATCAATGTCTGGAGTGTGTAGTGATATTAGAAGATAAAAATATGTATACTAAAGTGAAAGAAATGAAATGAAAAATTCATTAAGTTAATAATTTTGAAATGTACATATATAGGCTTGTTAATGGGCTTTTGAACACCAAAGGCTCAAGCCTACTTGAATAGCCAGCCCATTGGGCCTATGGTTAGATGAACATAAATTCTCTAATGTTAGAATTGATTAGCTAAGAGATAATTTGATATTAGAAGAGCTAGCCACAAAATTTGACTCAGAAGCTACCAAAATTGACTAAGTCAAATCCTTAAGCAACTTGAATTCCCATCCTTTCTTCATAAAAATCTAGATACATTTTTAGCATCTCAATACTCTATGATGACTATCACTAAATCAAATGAAATCATAGCCATCCATTGTGATTAAATCCTAACTATTGGGATAAGCTTGATCAAATCCTCACCATTCAATCTATCATATATATATATATATATATATATATATATATATATATATATATATATATATATATATATATATATATATATATATATATATATATATATATATATATATATATATATATTTTTTTTTTTTTTTCACACCAACCAAAAGAAAAATCCTCTCCATACCAATTTCAATAAAGAACCTCAACAAATCAAAGTTACACAAGGTAAGAAATTACAATCATCTTCTTTATTCATTATACTAAGCATGATTTGGGTATTATAGTTGTAAAAATCTTTCTTTTCTTTTATATATAGAATTAAGCCAACATCAGAAAGTGGCAAGAAAGTGTTCTAAATTTCATTTGAAGGTACCCAAAGCTATTTTAGGTGGAGGAAAATGATTTAGAAGTGTCAAAGAACTATAGGAACTTGATTTAAGACCTAAAAGTCTTAGTAGCATAAATTTAGTTTAAAAGGGAACTTAGTATTTTAATGCCAGATATTGATAATTAAATGATCACATAGGTTTTATATTATATTAATTTCATATTTCTATAACTAATTTGAAGGTTTGACTAGAAATTATAAGTTTTCCCCAAATTTGACCTAAATGGGACAAGTTAGGATTCTTATGAATAAAAGTGAATTAATTCAAAATAATTAGTGAGAATTGATTTCCTAAGTGTTAATTTGATGAATCTATGATTAATTTGGAGATGTGGTAATGTATTAATGGTTTTTCGTAAATTCTAGGTTTATGGAAAAATTGAGAATTTTGAGAACTAAACTTGAATTCATAGAATTGAAGAGGGAATTAAGCTTAAGAATGGTGTAACATTATCTATATAATATTAATTTGAAAATTCAATTGATAGAAGTGATTTTCTCCATTTAATGAACTAGGTTCAATTATGGAATTGGAAGGTGAAAGTAGAATTAGTTCCATTGAATATTGGAAATTACTTAAATTGATTCTAATTGAGTAAAATGAAATTAAAATGTGAAATTGGGAGGAAAAGAATTATCTTTCCTTAAGTGAATACATGTGGCTATTTGGAAAGCAAGGAAAGTATTAAAATTAGTAACAAGTATATGTATAGTGTGTCTTGACCTTAAAAGTAATAAGTTAGTACTACAATGAACAATATAAAAGTGTTAATAAGTTAAACTAAATTTAAACTAATGACATAACAAAGAAATGATTAATGTGTAATTGAAATGTAAATATGTAAAATCTAAAGACAATGATAAGAAAATTTTCCAAAAGTGTGAGGAACACCACTAGCATCAAAGTTAAATGTAAATAAGAGCAAAAGAGTCCAAGGTGAGTACTTAATAATATAATAAGATATGTGCCATATTCTATGAACCATCGTTGATTAAACCATTCTTATTTGAATATCCCGATTTCTTGTTAAACATGAATTGCCTATCAAATGTTGTGTTTTAATATGATATTTCTTCATGGCATTTAGCCATTATGAGCCCTTCCATATTGATTTCATAATGTGACCTTTCATGAGAATTATTCTTGTATTAGCATATCCTCTATTGAATTCCTTATTGTGAATTTTATATGAACATTTCTATTGATGCCTATTAACACACAGAAATACCTATATGATATGGGGTAATACATCGGACCTTGTGCATTTGGTATAAGCCTATGGGTAGAGCGAGAGTACCCAACCTCTGTTAGGGGAATACCTAACCGTAAGACCTTATCAATCTTGCTTAATGTGATGCATGTAAGTGAGCAACGCTTAGATCGCCACTCTTTAATTTATATGTGTGGGAAGCATTTTACTTCTAAGAAATTACTATTTCTGTTAAAGATATTGTTTCTATTTTAAATGAGAAATTGATTCATAATGATAATTTTGATTAATATCGCTCCATTGTCATAATAAGCCCATCCTAAAAAGGACCCACATACTCAACACATATTGTATTATTATGTGCTCACTGAGCTTTGTCCCATTCCTTAATTTTTTTAAATTTTTTAGGCAAGGTTGGTAAGTCAGCAAGGTAAATTCCAAGCCCTATTCTTCCGTTTAGAAGTTGCTCTGCTAATTTCAAGTATTGTCAATGTTGGTTATATGACTATAAAGACCATTGGTTTAGAGCTCCATGGTTACTGAAGGTTTAGTGCTAAAATGACATTGGGTTTATATGTATTGTAATTACTATTATAATAGTGCATTAAGTAATGAACTTTCTGATAATGACATAAAATACAAATCTGGAAATTTTACAAGTTGAGTACATAAATAGTATTAGTAAGTATTTGGTATATGTAAAATGATAAACTAACAATAGACAATAAGGAAAGGTAATTAGGTTCTAATCTTGGGATAAGGTTCAACATAGTAAATGGAAAAGAATTATAAGTTAAACAGGGTTCTGCAGGTTTAGGTGACTTTATATCTTCTTATACCCTAGGACCATCACATCTTAATAAATGGGTCGTGACATCAGCAGTGGATGATGGCAGCAATAATCTTGGTACACAATACATTCTTCATATTAGAGAGCACATTGTTAACAGCTGACTTATTCCATCTAACGGCGTATTTGAATGGATATTTTGGTGCTTCAAGCTATATATGGATGGGATGAAATATTACAAGCCTGCTCTCATAATTGATGGTATTTTCCATATAAAAAACATAAAGTTGTATTATTGTGTGCATCGATATTGAATGGTAACAATCACATTCTTCCTATGGCATTTGTTATTGTCTAATAAAAGAATAATGACAACTGGATTTGATTCATGGCCTGTATTCGTAGATTTGTCATCGACAGCTAAGAGTCGTGTATCATATCTAATCAATATAAGGGAAAAGCGATTTGTGGAAAATGTGTCCACATTGTTATTTGTATCTGCCATATGGTTAATAATTATAACCTAACTTTTGAAAATCTAAACTGAAAAAATGATAGAGGATGTATGTACATCACATTCCTTCTGTCACCTGAAATTAGATTTTCTATTGATGATATTGTTTATAATGCTTTCTTATTTTAGCATATGAGGTATAAAGGAGAAAGTTTGTCATCATGCACAAGAAAATCACGAAATGGGACAAGGAACTTTTGAAATGGTTACTGAAAATACCAAAGGAGTAGTGGATGCTTTTCCACGATTGTGGCTATAGATATGGCAGTATGATGTCGAATATTACTGAATCCATAAACAGTTTTTTGAAAGATGTCAGAGACTTACTAATAACTGCAATTATCAATAAAATTTTTAATAAGCTTGTTTATGCATTTGATTAGTGGAGAGAGAAGTATGAAAGGGAAAAATAAGAAGCACACGTACACCTATTTATGTGAAGACAAACTATCTATATGGACCCGACGAGTAAGTTTTCATGAAGTGCAACAATTTAATAGAAGAACAGGCTTATGTCAAGTGACCACTAGCTGCCAGAACTGGATAGGAAAAAATAAGGGAGGCAATGCATAAATTGTGGATTTAGCAAAACTTGAATGTACATGTGGTAAATTCAAACAATATATGACTTTTTGCTCATATGCCATTACATGTTGTCTAAAGAAAGGCATTGACTTTGAGTAATACATAAGGCATTGACTTTGAGTGATACATTTCTTCATTTTATAAATTGAAAATTTTATTTAAATGCTAGGAATCTAACTTTCATCTCCTAGGCCATTTATCTTATTGGCCTGCTACTCATGGATTAAGTATTATACGTAATCAAGAATGGTTACGCAGTAACGATAAACCAAACATATCAAAACATAGATGGACTAGTAGGTTAAGGAAAAAATTGGTTATTTATGCAGATTATATGGTCAAAAGGGTTATAACATTAAGATATGTCCAACATCAAATTGTGAACCCTTATTTCAGCACCTCCATAATTAATTATGAACTCTTCAAAATTGATTGAAGTATTCTTGGCACAATCTGATGTCTTTCCTACCCTGACCAGATCTAATATACCAAATAGCCTTTTTCCAAAACTGACTAGATTTTCTCTCAGACTGACTGTTCAAATATTCTAAAATTAATTTTGAACCTAACGACACTGACCAATAATTTTTTTGAGTTGTATAACTCCCAAAAAAACTTATCTAAAAGCTCAAAAAATGGACCAAAAAGATGCATGAACTAGCGTGCCAGCTGCATCAGCTTCTGACACGACTCCATGTCAGAAGCTCAGCGCCGAGTCCTAGGCAGTGCAGAGCTGCGCCTTCTCTGACACGTCCCATCGCGCCGCTTGAACGTGGCAGGTGCATTTAGGAGACGCAGCTTCGTGCTGCCCAGCCGGAATTTTTTAGGCTGAAACGCCCAAAATACTCTCAATTCATCTTTTTTTAATATATTTTAGCCTATCCTTTTTGTCATTTCACATTTTTACTTCCCAAATCATCCCTACCTCATTTTTCCTATAAATAGCCATTTCATTTCCTCATTTTAAACATACTAAAGTTGATATCGATTGCTATCTATCAACTTTTATTTTTCTTCTCTTTCCAATCACTCTCTAATTAATTCATTAATCATTTTAATTAATTAATTTCCTTACCCAAATCAAGTTGATTAATCATTTTAATTAACTAAAATCATTATTATCACTCACAAATTAATTAATTAATTAATCTTTTTAATTAATTAATTATCCTTTTTTATTATTAAAACAAAAATCTCATTTTTTTACTCATCCACTATTTTTTATTAATTAATTAATCATTTTAATTAATTAATTCACTCACCAAACATTTCTATCCAATTGCCCGGTCCGACAATACGGAATTTCACACTTTTTCCATCTTGTCCATCAAAATCCAAGATATTTTTATAAACTCTATCACCAAACCAAAAATCATTTTTATCAATCTGTAAACTCCTGCACTTAATCATAGAATGAATTACGTAAGTTTTGATTCTTATTCAATGGAGTATGTAGGCACATTTGGAATTTAAATCCAAATTTCAAATCCAAATTTTCAATTTAAGCTTATTTTTTTCACTTTTCTCAAATGTAATTATTTTATAATATTTGTAAGGAAATTTATGGTCTTCCTAGAATCCCATAAGGGCTAAAGAAGACGTCCCAATATGCTGTTAATGTAATTATTTGAAATTAAGGAGTGATTATGTAGTTCCTCTAAATCTCTAAAGAACTAAAGGGAACACTCTCCTTAATTTACGAATGTTTATTTCAGTTGTTTCATTAAAATACATGCATCCATATTGTGTCATGTTCATGCATTTTATTATAATCAATAAATGTCATCCATGAAATCATTTTTTTTAAGTCAAATTAAACTTAAGAGCTAAATCGTGATTATTTAACCAAAAACTTAGTCTCCGAACTCAACCTGGTTCAAAACTAATGATTTTATCCATAGGCAAATTAAGATTAATAAATTGGAGTCAATTTGGGTTTTTTTCCTTAATGATTTTAAAACTAAATAAAATTAAGGTGGTGACTTCTAAAATCATTTTCAAAAATCAATCAAATCTAAACTCAAGAGTTCCATCATGAGTATAAATCCAAATGAGCATCCTGGTTTTCTCTAGCAGACTGGGCCAGTGCTCAGATGAGGCCTCACACAAATAGTAGGAATAGGCAACCATAATATGGTATTTTGTTCTTGTACCACTTTTATTCAATTTTTTTATTATACCTCATTTGTTGTCTTTTGTATTGTAATTCATTAATGTTAAATTAATTTAATGTGTGCATGGATAATATTTGTTATTATACAAAATTTTTCATTTTATTCATATAAGACAATGGCAGGTGACAATGTCATTTTATACTCCTTGTAACATATTTAGAGCATATGGCTGACATTGGGTACTTGATGATGATTTTCACTATCCTATTGACCTGAATCAACAATGTAGTAAGGAGGTTATTCCAACGATGCTTAATGAGTGGTCTTTTCACACGTGAGTCATTAATACTTCAAAAAGAAGCAAGAGAATTCCATATCCAAGTTCCTCATGCTAAAGCAGTCCTTATGCTAAGAGCCAATGCTAATGAAATTGGTTGTGCATCATTTCATATAAGAGAAGAGAATAATCGTACTAAGATAGGTATAAATAGATTTTACTATAATCACCATGCTATAGAATTTTTTGAGAAGGCGACATTAATCAAGCATGAATTTTTAGAATATTAGCTGCGTCCATTGATTATTTATCTAATATTCAACTATCATATGAAGAAATAGATGTATGATAACTTTTGCAAAAAAATGTAATTAAAGTGGTATAATTTCTTTTGATAATAATTTGTAATAATATACACATAAACATTTCTTACATACCATGTTCAATGTAATTATACATTCTTTAATTTGATATGGTTTTGTAATGCACTATCTTGTTTCTTATTACAATTGATATTCATTATAATTCTAATTACTATATTTTGAGGGTGGACATGATGCTTAGCACATACATCCTGGAACTGTGAACCCTCAAATTTGCACCCTTCGAATTCAGCCGCAGCTTAACACCTAATTAGATTAGTGTGATACGTAGAGCTACTACGGTCGTCTCGCTAGCCAGTTAGAGAGCAAGGGTCAAGGGGGCAGCGCCCCATTGAAAAAATGAATTTCTTCAAAGTTGCACCTCCAATCGACCAATTTTTTATTACGAATCTATATAATCAAACCGAGCTCAAATCATATCAGAAACAGACTAAAATCAGCCAAAAATGATGCGAAAATGAGTTAGACCAGCTCCAGCGGTGTGCTAGGTGTGTCACCAGGCCAAGCGGCATGCCCAGCGTGTTGGTGGCATTGCGACATGACCAGTGTGTCGGCAATATGGGCGACACGCCCAAGGTGCTACTGGCCTACCGGTGAGCAGCCCGACCGACCCTTCAGTTGCTCTATAAATAGAGCTTCGATTTTAGCTCTTTGGGAGGGGGATTTTGAGAGAGATTTGATGAATTTTAAGGCAAAAAACTTACCTATATTGCTCTACTCTTTGTGCTGAAATTCTCTCTGAAAATTTGATACTAAAATCTTTTGCTTCGAATTCTTTTAATTTGCATTAATTACTCTATTTTGCTAACCTTTTGCTGTTAGTTCAACTTCAAGGTTCTCAGATCCAAAGTGGAGTTTAGATTCGGAGTTAAGCTTGTCCCATTTATCTGAAGGTTAAGGAAAGCAAAGGTATAATTCCTTTTCTTCTTTCCATTTTTTTAAAAATTCTAAACTCAAATTTAGAATTCTCTTTAGGTTTAAAACAAAAAGATCTAAAATTTATTAATTTAAAGATCAGAATTAAATTAATAAATCAAACCAAAACCTTTTTTCTAAAAACCCCTCATTCGCAAGAAGAAAGAACTACATGGGGTTTTGATTCCTATTCAATAGAATACGCAGACTACCATTTTGTAAAGCCTCAACTCCAAAATCTTTTTCAATAACATTTTCCCCTTTACTTTGTTATTCATTTGTATATGCTTTATTTTCAATTATGTGTTTTCATTTCTTTAATATAGTTGAGGAATGTATGCTTTTCCTAGTACCCATAACGGCTAGAGGAAAGATCCTTTTTATTTCAATCGTTTTGCTTTTGAAATAATTAAGATTTATTTTACTTATTTATTTATAATTGTCATTTCCATCTTGTCATATATAACTGTTACATTCATCATTTTACTCATGTTCATGTATACACCAAAATTCTTTTTCAAGAGTTATTTTACAACTTTTAGCCAAACTAAAGAAAATTATATTTTGGTAATTACCAAAACTTGATCTTCAAATCCTCTTTAGTCACTTGCGGATTGGTACTTTTCCATTGGTATAAATCAAAATATTTTTGGAGTTAATCATTTTGGGTTTTTCTTTAATTTTTCCAATTAAAATAAGTAAATTAAAGTGGCGACTCCCTTTTACAAATAGCAAATAACAAAACTCAATTTTCTAAACTTATAACGAGTTCCAATCATAGAGTTTCTCCCGAAGAGCATTTTGTTTCCTCTCAGCAGATTGGACCGGTGCTTAAGAGAGGCTTCATAATTAGTGACTCCACTAGGGACTTGAAAATCTTTTTCAAATAAAAGATAAAGCGGATTACTCTTGGTAAAACAAAAGTTTGGCTTTTATTGCAAGATAACTTTTCATACATCACTACATCGGGCTCCTTGTCCAAACCCTAGCTTCCTAGGAAAACAAATGATAGAAAGTAACATTGAGTGAGTAATCTTCCTTAGGTTTGCTTGCTAACAGTGAAATCATCTAGCCCACGATATATCCTCTAATCCTTTTAGAAGTGTAACTACTTTGCACATACTATTGGACCCACGCGAGACTCCTTGTCTCACATATGGTTAGGTATATCGCATCTCTAGTGTGATGGGTTCCCTTCAAACTACCCTAACCCTTTCATGTAATGACTCATAGAACCTTCCTTTTGGATTGTATGCACCATACTAGTAAACTTGGTATGTCATTATCCTGAAACCTTTTCATTCATGCATATATGCATCATAGCTTAAACCTTGTGAAGAGTCAAAAACCTATCCAAACATCTTCACACCCAAAGCCCATGGTCCACCTAAACCCATGGTCAACATCCAAAGCCTATGGTCCACCTAAATCCATGGTCAACACCCAAAGCCCATGGTCCACCTCAACTAGTGGTCAACACCCAAAACCTATAGTCCACCTAAACCATGGTCAACACCCAAAGCCCATGGTCCACTTAAACCCATAGTCAACACCAAAAACTCATAGTCCACCTAAACCCATGGTCAAATACCCAAAGCCTATGGTCCACCTAAACCCATGGTCAACACCTAAAGCCTATGGTTCACCTAAACCCATTGTCAATACCCAAAACTCATGGTTCACCTAAGTCTATGGTCAAAATTCAAAACTCATGGTTCTTGTAAATCTATGGTCCAGTCCTATCCAAACCTATGTCAAACTCATGGTAAAAATAAACTCATCTATGGTACCACTCATCCTTATCCACAATCTTTATCCAAGCTAAACACTGACCTAACTCTATAAGCTAAACATTGACCTAGCTTTCATCTTTCATAATTCTTACCCAGGCTAAATACTGATCTAGCTTTATCTTCAACAAACTTTACCAAGGCCAAACACTAACCTAACTTCACTCATATCCTCAATCCTTACCCAAACTAAATGTTGACTTGGTTTCATCTTTTACATTACTATCCAAAATGGCCCATCTAAGCCCATGATTTAGTCCACTATTATCCAACTATCACTAAACCCATGTTCTACCCAACCTCCAAATCTATGGTACATCCATAACCTAATCACAAAATCGATGGTCACTTTATCCTTAAGCCCATGGTAAACCATTCATAAATCACAATCCCAATTACTCAAGGCTAAATTCCAACCTAACCACTTAAAGCTAAATTTTGACCTAACTATCCGAGGCTAAAATCTGACCTAACCACTCAAAGCTAAAATTCGATCTAGCCACTCAAAGCTAAAATCTGACTTAGGCACCCAAAGCTAAAATATGATCTAGCTCCCCTAGCTAAATACCTACTTATCTAAACATCACACACCTTTACCCTTATCTTTCCCCATACACCATTAACCTAACAACAAGACACCATCATTTATTGTCATTAAACCTAAGATCCTTAGTTCATCATATCCCACCATAACTATCTTTTCCAAAGATTGATACTAACCTAGTTCCTTTTCCCTTTCAAAGGTTGCAAGATATCTATTAGATTCGACAAAAATGTCATTGATAAAATTCTAGCCAAACTGTTAGAGCAATAAAAAGAGATGTTTAAGAGACAAATGGTCCAAATTCAAGCCCAATTGCAGGCCCAAAAGGAAGCCATACTAAAGGGAAGCCAATATCTCCTTCACTTCCCTCATCTAATATCCTCCAAACAAACACTCTCTCCCATCTAGCACCCACTAAACAACTATAAATCACCTCCTTTCCTAAGGATCCTTTCTAAGGGAAGGAAGCCAACCATGAAATCAAGGCCTTCATGGAAAAGGTTGAGCACATGGAAAAAAATGCTGAAAAATCTGAAGAAGAAAGAGGACCTGATTGACACAAGCTCCCTGAGCTTATTTTCCAATGCTCGGTTACCACTAAAGTTCAAGATGTCGAATTTAGACAAATTTGAGTATTACTTGCCCTAGGATCCATTTAAAGATGTATGCTAGGGCAATGCATCCCTTTGGTATCAATAATGAGCTCCTTGCTCAACTTTTTCAGCAAACTCTTACTAATCCTACCCTAAGATGGTTTATTAACTTGGATGATACCCAAAAATAGACTTGGGAGCACATTTACAAGGCATTTGTCAAACAGTACCACTATAATATTAAAGTGGATATTACAAGAAGAGATTTAGAAACCATAAAGTAACTTTCAGATGAGTCATTCTCCATGTTTCTTACAAGGTGGAGGGCTAAAGTTGCTCAAATGATAAATAGGCAAACCAAGCAAGAACAAGTAGATATCATTATCAAGAATTTACTCCCAACCTATCGAGCCCACTTGTTAATACAATACCTACCCACCTTTAGAGCTTTGGTTGCAACAGCATCAAAGGTTGAAGATTGCATCCAAAGTAAATCATTTCAAGCTGAATTCTCTACCATCAACCTGAACAGTGATGAGGAATCTAATTCCAACTCAACCCTGCCTTACGTTAGCCCCAGAAGGCATGTCATGAAGTAGTTTAAGTTCAGCTAATCTGATCTATCTAAGATTGAATTCCAGGTCTAAACTTGAGTCCAAGTTTGAATCTTAAAGTCTAAGTCTAACTCTGTCATCTTATTTTTCTTTATTCTCGTTAACCATAGCGGTTCCTTTTTGTCATCTTATAATAAAGTTTCCTTTATAGTAATGCACATATATTTTTTTTCGTCTTCCTTGTTTAGTGCAACATGGATGAGCCATAAAAAAAAAAGAACAAAATGAAAAAAAAAAAGAAGGAAAAAAGAGATGAATGAACAATCAATTAAATCCATCACAATTGGCATAAATCAGAATTTGAGGTGCTCTCATTCTCATAAATCAGCTATCGCTTCATCGGCTCCTAGTCAAAGAAGTTCAAGTAATGGACCTCTCATCAAACAATTGAGGCACAAAGAGCAAATCAAATGAAATTACCTATTTCACATTGGGTAATCAACTGATGCACCTCAACAAGGGGTGACAAGTTCAGAGAAGACCTTTGTCAAACCTAGAATTCAAAGGTCAAAGCCTCTTAATATGAAGAAAAATAATAAATCATGGTGGAATGTTTTCTCCCAAATTTCATTAATCCAAGCTTACTAAGTTGCAAACCCGAAAAGGCAGCTTAGGCAAAAGTTAGAGCTGAGAGAGAGAGAGAGAGAGAGATAGAGAGACAAAGCTCATCCAAGTCATTTTCCCTCTTATCCAAAGTTATCAAATCATCTTCAATCAATCCATCTTGTCTCTTATCTCTAAAGTTATCCTTCCTCAGCAAAGGTTCATTCTCTAAGGATATACTATCTTCTACGCCCTTATCCTACAATGAGAGCATGTCTTTCCAGAATGTCATCATCTATTGTCAATCCATCCTGTCACTTAGCTCAAAGAGTTAATACATATCTTTAGTCTATCACATTCCTATCTCTCATTTAGGAGCATGATCCCTAAGTTGTCTTCTTCCATTAGCCCTTTAGCCATTCCTAAGGGCTCTTTGTTTCAACTAGTGCAATCATTTATATCAAGTCAAACCAAATAAGTGTCACTCTAAGAGTCTCTTCAATCTCAAATAACAAAAAAAGCTTAAGTTGCTCTTTTCCATGATTCATGCTACAAAAAGCAAAACCATACAACCTCTATGATTCTTTTCAGAAGTTTTAGTATACCTTCAAACCATTCTCAAACTTTATGGAATCATACTTTTCCATCCCAAGCCTCATTAGCAAATCATCATTTCAAGCTCAAAGCATCATAACACCCTTTCCTTGGCAAAATCTCATCACGGGCAGAACTAAAAATCCCAAGTCTCTTAAGATTCATCATCCTGAATCTAGTTCCTTGGCAAAATCAGAAGTCAAGGTATATCTCTTAAAGCCTATCATCCTCAAATTGATTAAGAAGGACTTGAACCAATCAAGGCCTGTCTCATACCTCTTTGGTAAACATCTCATTATCCTTGAAAGCTTAAGCCTTATTGGCAAAACACATAATCCCTCAAATTAAAGTCTCTTAAGGCCTACAAACCATTATGATGCAACCATGTCAAAGGATGAACCCTTATCCATGAAGCCCAAATCCAGAAGCTTTCACCTTGAAGCCCAAATTCAAAAGCCTTCACTATGAAGCCCAAATTTAGAAGCCTTAATCAAAAAGCCCAAATCCAGAAGCCTTCATCATGAAACCCAAATCCAAAAGCCTTTACCATGAAGCCCACCCCCAAAAGGCCTTCATTTATAAAGACCATGATCTCCTTTAAGGCAAAATCAGACTGAGCCTTCCAAATTGATTTCCTAGCCTGACCTTTCCTCTAAACCAAGATTAGCCTCCCAAGTCTAGCATTATAGCCTTAAGACAAAACCTGACCAAGCCTTCCGAATGAACTCACCAAAAGGCCATAATGTAACCGAGCCTCTAATGTAATCTCTTACATAGCCAAACCAAATTGAGTTTCTAAATGACCCTAGCCAAGGCTAAAGCTGACTTAGCCTTCTAAGTTGATCCACTCATTTTAAACAATCCCCCTGAAGCTAACCATAAGGTCATAACTAACCAAGCTAATTACTAGACTTGATCAAAGACTCCTGTATGAACTTCTTTGGAGACAAGCCTGATAAATTAACCTTCACCAAAACTAGACCTGACCTAACCTTATCGTCTCTAAGGGTTTGAACCCCCTGATCAAGCTTTCGAATTCTGCCTCAAAACAAACCTTCTCCTAAGCCGAATCCCTCTAATACCTACCCTCTTAATGCCTAATCTTTAGTCGAGACCTTTCCCTACAAAGACTGATCCTTAACCATAACTTTCCATGGGCAAACTGAGTCAAGCCACCTATGCTGACATTCCCATACCCCTTGTCTTTCTTCTGTAAATCTCCAAATTTTAAGCCAAACAGATAACTTTGATCTTAATCTTTCTCAATACCAAAGCCAAACAGATAACTTTGATCCTAATTTTTCCCAACACTAAAGCTCAAACAGATAGCTTTAATCTCAATCATCATAAGCACCAAAGCCGAATAGATAACTTTGATCGTAGTCATTTCAAACACCAAAACTGAATAGATATCTTTGATCCCAATCCTTCCAAACATCAAAGCCAAATAACTTTGATCATAATCTCCTCAATAGTAGGGCTGAACAGATGGCCCTCCTAAATAAGTTTGAATCCCCAAATCTCCCCCTTCTAGGTGGACCAAATCTCCAAACCTTAAAATCTAGGCCGGACAAATAGCCTTAGTTTAAATTCACTAAAACCATCTTTACCTCTTACATTTAGGCTGGACAGATAACCTTAGTTGAAATTCACCAAGACTATTCTCATATTCAATGTCAAGGTGGAACTAATAGTCATTAACAAAATGTCATTTATCCTAGGGGTCTCTCCTAAAAGGTTCATGTTCTTATACCATATTTACCCTTCACAAGGTTCAATTTGCACAAAGTATGAATGCCTTTATGAATAACAAACACAAGCAGATATCATAAGCCCAGAATCTGACATGGCACAATCCCAGAGCCTGACATGATATAGCCCAAAACTAGACATGGCTTAGGAACGCATAAGTCAAAATCTAAAGTGGCACAAGCATAAGCCTAGAGTCCGACATGGCATCTCTTCCTAAGGTTCACTGTCATCATAATCGCCTTTTACTCAAAGCCAATTTTGATGAGGGGGCAGTTGTGAACCCTCAAATTTACACCTTTCAAATTCTACCGCAGCTTAACACTTGATTAGATTAATGTGCTATACAGAGCCAACACGGCAGTTCCGCTAGCCGGTTAGCGGGTAGGGGTCAAGAGGGCAATGCCTTATACAAAAAAAAAATGAATTTCTTCAAAGATGCACCTCTAATTGACTGATTTTTTATTATGAATCTATAAAATCAAACTGGCCTTAAATTGGATCAGAAACAGACCAAACCAACCAAAAGCAGTGTAAAAATGAGTCAAACTAGCTCCAACGGTGCGCCAGGCATGCCACCAGGCTGGGTAGCACCAGCGGCACGCCCAAGGTGTCACTCGACCGGCTGGCGTGCCGCTGATGACATCCTTCAGCTGCTCTATAAATAGAGCTTCCATTTCAACTCTTTGGGAGAGGGATTTTGAGAGAGATTTAACGAATTTTAAGGCAAAAAACTTACCTACATTGCTCTACTCTTTGTGTTGAAAATTTGATACTAAAATCTTTTGTTTCGAATTCTTTTAATTTGCATTAATTACTCTGTTTTGCTAACCTTTTGCTGTTAGTTCAACTTCAGGGTTCTCAGATCCAAAGTGGAGTTTAGATCTGGAGTTAAGCTCGCCTCATTTATCCGAAGGTCAAGGAAAGCAAAGGTATAATTCCTTTTCTTCTTTCCATTTTTTTTTTAAATTCTAAACTCAAATATAGAATTCTCTTTAGGTTTAAATAGGATTTATTTTACTTATTTATTTATAATTATCATTTCCATCTTATCGTATATAACTGTTACATTCATCAATTTATTCCTATTCATGCATACACCAAAATTCTTTTTCAAGAGTTATTTTGCAACTTTTAGCCAAACTAAAGAAAATTATATTTTCTCAATTTATGTAATTACCAAAACCTGATCCCTGAGCCATCTTTAGTCACTTGCGGATTGGTGCTTTTTCATTGAGATAAATCAAATATTTTTGGAGTTAATCATTTTGAGTTTTCCTTTAATTTTTTCAATTAAAATAAGTAAATTAAAGTGGTGACTCCCTTTTACAAATAGCAAATAATAAAAATTAATTTTCTAAACTCATAGCGAGTTCCAATCGTGGAGTTTCTCCCGAAGAATATTTCTATTCCCCTTAGCAAATCAGACTGGTGCTCGGGCGAGGCCTCACAGGAACATATGACACTACTTTATTAGACATGCAGGACAATCACCGATTGAGTGTTGTATGGGCAGATGAGGGGGATGCCTAGCCACTAAGATGCAGGCATAATGCTTTTGTAATACGTGATATTGAGATAGATGCCAGTATATTTCCATAATTACATTGCATTAGATTTTATGGCATGTCTAGGATGAACTTTTTCTAGTTGGATCACCATCTTATCACTATACTAGTAGAAAAATGAAGAGCGGAGATCCATACATTCCATTTTTCTTATGAAGAGATGACCATCACAACACAGACGGATTTATATATTTATGGTTACACAGTGATAGGATCCACACAAATAAATAACAAGAATTTATGTATGAGACTTATTAGTAAAGCCTTAGATGAAACACATGTTAGAGGCAACAAAGTATCAATTACTTGGCTGAATACATAATTCAACACTTTTCTTGATGACTTAACTGAGTTTCAGATGGACGAATATGTATGTGCATATATACTCCATCTTATTAGTTTGGAAAAGATAAGACTCAAGGTACACTAACTTTTCAAAATCAAACTTATAGGGATAAAAAGTTGACTGCCTAGACTTTTGACTAGCAAATTTCTAGGGATTATTAGTTAAAATGATAATCAGAGATGAGTTAGCATTTAAATTTGTTGACAAACCTAGGTTTAAAGATTTGGCGATAATAATTTATCTAGAGTTTATCATTCCATCTAGGTTCACTATAGATAGGGATTGTTATAAATTGTTTGTGAGTAAAAAGCAAAAATTGAAAGCATTCATTGCCAGTAATTATCAAAGAGTTTCTTCGATAACTGATACATAAACAAGTATTCAAAACATGTATTATTTGTGGTTAACCACTCATTTTATTAACAATGAATGGAATTTGCATAAAATAATTTTGAATTTTTGTATCATTAAGAGTCATAAGGGAGTAAATATTGAGAATACAAATGAGTTTTGCATGAAAGAGTGGGGGATTAGTAAATTCATATGCATTACTGTTGATAATGCATCAAGCAATGACATTGCTATACTTGCATTGAAAAAAATATTGAACAAAGATGCCTTTGTTTGGGTGGAGAAACATTTCATATAAGGTATTGTACTCACATCCTTCAATTGATTGTGAGGGATGAGATGATGTTTCTTGAGAATGCAATTTCTAAGATCAGGGATGTGATAGTGTACATTAGGAGTAGCCCATAAAGAAAAGACCAATTTAGGGAGTGTTGCGACAAACTTAAAATCACTAGTAAAGCATTACTATATTTAGATTGTTAACAAGGTGGAATTTCACCTATCACATGTTACAAATATAGGATGTCATAAAGCCTTTAATAAAATGCAGGAGTTAAATCACAAGTTAACAATTGAGTTTGGGGAGGAGTTACCTGATGAGGTTGATTGGGATAATGCAAGGAGAATTACTAGGTTCCTAAAAAAAATTTATGATGTTACATGCAAAATTTCTGGCACTCTATACTCTACCTCTAATCTATACTTTTCTAAAATTCTTAAAATACTTAAAGAGTTAGAGGTGTGTGAAAGTAGCTCTGATTCTGAGCTTGCTGTTATGGGCAAACACATGATAGCCAAATTTAACAAATATAGGGGTAGTTTAGATAAAATAAATGTTATGCTATTTATTGCAGTGATATTAGATCTTAAGTATAAAATGGAGTACTTAAGTGTCAAGTACACTGATCATCATTATGATAAGAAGGAGGCATCAAATCTTATATATAAGGTTAAAAAGGCTTTAAAAGAGATGACTAATGAGTATAAAGCAAAAGATGATCAACTAGGATTTAGCACATCAATATCCTCTACTCATATCATAGTTAATGGCATCACAAATGTTGGCATTGACCCATATCTCATCCAAAAAGCAAGGCAAAGTAATATGGTTGAGAAATTTGAGGTGGATATATATTTGGAGGAAAGGGAGGAAACATTTGTAGTTGATTTCAACCTCCTAAGATGGTTAAAAGTGGACACAATGAGGTTTCCCATGCTATCTAAGGTTGCAAGGGATGTGTTAGCTATACAATGTTCAACTGTGACAAGTTAATCAACATTTAGAACTGGTGGAAGGACTTTAGACCAATATAAGAGCTTTTTGATTCCTACTATTGTTGAGGTACTAATTTGCTGCCAAGACTGGCTAGGAGATAAAAATCAACATATTACTCTTGAAAAAACACTCTGAAAATTTGAAAATTGGGGAAATGGTATATATTTTCAAAATACTTAACTTTAAATGTCATTTAATAATATTTTAATTTTTCATAATACAAAATCTAATTGATTCACATTACATCTTCAAGTGTTTTGAAAGAACTAGAAATAATGGAGAGTGTGGTTCCAAAAAGCCTTGTTGATATTTGATTTACATGCTAAAATATGTGAGTCTAATACTTAATATTTATTGTTAATTAATGATATTGAATTCAATCTTATTAAGGTCAAAATTGACTTTAACAAGATTGAATTCGACTACATCAAGGTCGAATTTGATCTTAATAAGGTTGAATTTGACTTTAATAAGATTGAATTCAACCTTAATAAGGTCGAATTTGACTTTAATAAAATTATGGCTTTGTGCTTTATTAGCTTGATTTTTGTTTTTTATTTGTTGCCCTTGTTAATTTAGTTGCTGCTCTTGTTTGTAGGTTTGTACTAGCCTTGTCTGCTAGTCTGATGCTGTTGTTTTGCTTGTCTCCTGCCTTCCTATCTGCCTACCTCTTGTTTCCTGCCTACATGTTGTTTTATGATTGCTTATATTTTTCTGCTGCACTGGACCTGATATTGATTGTCTAGTGCCCACAATGCTATTATCTGTATTCCTATCCAGGCTCTTATTGAGTCAAAGAGTGGGTACAATTTGGGGATTTCAATTGATGTTTTAATTGTTTGTTCCAGTCTTCATCAATACAGTAATGCAATGGCAATCAATCTAATTTCTTCATCAAATCTTGGCAATGAAATGAATTGAAATTATTGAACAATTAAATATTGAAAAATAATAATGAACATTGATATAATGTGATAATAAGTGTTAACTGTAATTTGTAAGCATCAAATCTTACAGTATTGTGAATTAATAATAATATAATATTATGCATGTTATTGTTTTCTATAATACGTATTTTCTCTTTATGAATTTAGTCGAAATCTCATTAATAATATTTAATTCATTATTGAATTTGAACTTAATATGGTCAAATTCAAACTTATAAATATCGAACTCAACCTTCAATGTCGCATTCATCTTTATTATGTTCAAATTTGTGCTTATTATGTTCGAATTCGACCTTACTATGTTCGATCGAATTCGATAATATCAAGATGAAATTCAATTTTAGTACAGGCGAATTTAATTTAATATGGTCAAATTTGACTTTAATACTCAAAATCTCTGAAATTATTACCCCAAATAACTGAACCGTCTTGAAAAGCCGGTAAAAATTGGGACTGTTAATTTATATTTATAAGTCAGAATCGATTCCTTAATTTTTTAAATTTTTGAAATTTCCATTCAGTACAATAATTTTCTAATCTCCGACTTCATTCCAAGAGTGCACCGCCCGGCATAGTACAAGGATCTGTAGTTACGTAGGTCACAGAGTGAGATTTGCCTTTTGCCCCTCCAAAACCACAAAATGATAATTAAATTAGCACTAAGTTGGCTCATCAATCATTATCATAAATGAAGGGACCTTCACTGTACAAAAGACTGTGAAAGCCGCCAAATAAAAACACAGAAAAAATACAAAACCCACAGCAAGAAAGAAAGAGTTAACAAAAATCTCTCTCGCTCTCTCTCTCTCTCTCTCTCTCTCTCTCTCATGGCGTACTCTTCTTCGATCTCTACCACATCGCGCATTCTCTCTTCAACTACATTGTCTCACGACACCAAGCCTAAGAAGAAGAAGATCATTTCTTCTTCTCGATTCTCAGCTTTGTCTCTTCTTTCTCCTTCTTCTTCTTCTTCTCCTTTCAGGTATTTTTTTTTCAAATTTCTGTTTGGTTGCTCAGAAAATGAAGGATTCTAATATTCTATCAATGATTAATGTTTTTTGTAACTTAGAATTGCGCACGTGTTTGTTTTTAGTGGTTGAAAATTAATCCTTCTTGTTATTTAACAAAACGACAACATAATGCTTGCTTCAGCTCTGATTCAGCACATTTCTAATTTTCTTTTGTGGTTTTTAAACTAGTCAATTTCACTCTGTTTGTTGAGTTTCAGATTCAGAATTGGGAAGCTTTAATCAGAATTGGGAAGCTTTAAGTATATAAAGTGTTTAATTTCATTCAGTAAAATTGTTGAAATGTTTATGAGATGCTTGCTAATCAGAAATGAAAGAGAAAAGAAAAAAGGAAATGAAGAAGAAATTAGAGTTGAATAGGCTAGGATTAAACTGCTAAACTTTCGTTGTTTCGCATATAAAGATTTCTTTTATAACAAATTTGATTATGACGATGATTATGTATGGAAGTTAAGAATTACTACTCGTTTAAGCGCATTAATAGTCAGTGCTTAACTAAAATGCTTGAAGGTATTGCCATTTATCAACAAAATGGTTCTTGTTTGTTGAAATGTATCCGTATGACTCTGATTTGAATTTCTAAAGGGAAGTTGGCATGATTAGTTACATGGTTAGTTAATTATAACAAGGCTTTAGAACCAGATGATGTTTATAAATGGAAGTCAATTGTTGTAAGAAACTAACCTATAGGGAAACATTATTAAGACCTTTTATTGTTTAAATACTTGGAAAGAAGTTTTATTTTTATTTTTGTTCACATTAAAATTTTCAGAGTTAACTATTTCTCATAAGCACTTCATCATTCTCTTACATGTCGATGACATTTTAATTATGCTTAGTAAATCTTCTGCATTCTTGAAATTAGTTTGAAATATGGTCATTGTCTTCGTCACATGGGCAGTGCCCTCTTAGAGTTTTTGTATTTTTTCACACATTTTACCCTTCTCTCCATCTGAGCAATCTGGAAGTGTTTGCTTTTGGTTCCCTATCATGCTTATTCTTATTCATTGTATTTATTGTCTAATCTTTTTCTTATGATAGGGTTTCTTACCCACTTCTTGTACTCATTTTGTTATTTAAATAATCATATATCAAGACATATGAATGTTGTCTTCCCTAGTTAATAAAGTATGACATATTTGGTGCCCTTTGGTCTTTTTAACATTTGCTTGGATTGGTTACGATATTACTGGATTTTTGTGAAGCTACAATCTTGAGTTTTCAACTGCCCTTTTAGGTTAGAATATAGAATCTTAAACTCTTTTCTATTCTTAACAAAGTTTTGAAGAGTTTGTATGGCCTATGTTTCAGGAAAGGTTTTGTTTCTCAATGGGGAAGAAAAGAGTCAGCATGTGGCCATGTCTCTTCTTCAGTTAAAGGTACATTAACCACTCTGTTATTTAGTTGAGTTTAAACTCATATATACAAGCTTGTATCTGTTAGCTAAAGTAGAGTTTGAATATTTATGAAATTTCTCCATTGTCTTTAGCTGTTTTACTGGATGAATCCAAGGAAAAAGTTCGTCTTCCTAAAGGTGATTTGTGGTCGGTCCATAAGTTCGGTGGTACTTGTGTGGGAAGCTCTGACAGAATCAAGAATGTAGCAGAGATAATTGTTAATGATGGTTCAGAAGGGAAGTTGGTGGTTGTGTCAGCAATGTCAAAGGTGACAGATATGATGTATGATCTCATCTACAAGGCACAATCAGGAGATGATTCTTATATCGCTGCTGCTGATGCTGTTTTTGAAAAGCATCGATTAACAGCGATGGATCTTCTTGGTGGGGATGATCTAGCTAGTTTCTTGTCCCGGTTACATCATGATGTTAATAACCTCAAAGCCATGCTTCGTGCTATATACATAGGTATTAGATCTCTTTCTTCCTTTGTTTCTTTCTCAGACCACATTGGTTGGGTGAATGGGATTGCTATGGATACTTATTTGTGAAAGTATGTGTGCTTATATCAGAGCAGGGATTCATCATAATCAGGTTGTTTTATTTTATCTTATTTTATTTTGTTTTTTCTAAGGTTTTGATCGTATGAGCTGCAGTTCATTGAGGCCACTGGTGAATTTCCTTTTCATATTTGGATTTCTACTGCCTCTAACAACTTATTTAATCTGTTGCAGCTGGTCACGCAACAGAATCATTTTCTGATTTTGTTGTAGGACATGGAGAGTTATGGTCTGCTCAGATGTTATCATATGTTATCAGAAAGGTCCACTGTTTATTTGCTTATTACAATCCTGAGTACTTGTCAATTGTAGCTTCAGCAAATTACCTAAGCACTGTTAAATTGTTTTCTCGCGCAGAGTGGGATAGATTGTAAATGGATGGATACTAGAGAAGTGCTTATTGTAAATCCTACTAACTCTAACCAAGTTGATCCTGATTTTGTGGAATCTGGAAAAAGAATTGACGAATGGTACTCTCAAAATCCATGTAAGACAATTGTTGCAACTGGTTTCATTGCCAGTACACCTCAGAACATTCCCACAACTTTGAAGAGGGATGGAAGTGACTTCTCTGCAGCTATAATGGGTGCTTTATTGAGGGCTCGACAAGTTACAATTTGGACTGATGTTGATGGGGTCTACAGTGCAGACCCCAGAAAAGGTTTGTTCTAGGTCTTTTGTGAGTGTACGGTGTACATCCTATCCTAGCTGTACAAGAAATATCCTCTTCATATTTTGCTTGAAGCACCACTATAATTTTGCATATTTTGCTTGAAGCACCACTCTTATTTTAGATAATACTCCCTTGGCACTTGTACGAAAACATCAGTTTTGAGGTTTGATGGAGTGCTAAAGTTTCCTCCCTTTCTTGTATTTCTTTCTTTTTTCTTTTTCCTGCAGTTAGTGAGGCTGTGATACTAAGGACATTATCCTATCAAGAGGCATGGGAAATGGTAAATTTTATCACTCTTCTTATGCCTTCAAAGTTATTCCTAATTGTTAACTGCATTTTCTGAGATTAAATGCATGTGGTTGTGCAGTCATACTTTGGAGCAAATGTCTTGCATCCCCGCACTATTATTCCTGTTATGCGATATGATATTCCAATCATGATAAGGAATATTTTCAACCTCTCTTCACCTGGAACAATGATATGCCGGCCTCCTATAAGTAAGGGCGGAGATGACCAGAAATTGGACTCCCCTGTCAAAGGTTTTGCAACGATAGACAATGTGGCCCTTGTGAATGTTGAGGGGTGAGCCATTTCGTGTTACCTTGTAATTATGTATTTGGTGAGCCGTTGTGAAGTATATATTAGACTTGCAATTTTTTTGTTCCGTTTTTATTATCACTTTCTTTTTACAGAACTGGAATGGCTGGTGTTCCTGGTACGTCTAGTGCCATTTTTGGTGCTGTGAAAGATGTGGGAGCTAATGTCATTATGATATCCCAGGTATCTCTATCCTGCAAATTTGATTTTGATAGTTTTCTTGGTTAAAACAGATACTTAATTTGTTGTAATCTAATGAAGGCTAGTAGCGAACATTCTGTATGCTTTGCTGTGCCTGAGAAGGAAGTACAAGCTGTTGCAGAGGCTTTGCAGTCTAGATTTCGTCAAGCTTTAGATGCTGGACGCCTTTCACAGGTGCTCCTTTAGATTTCTTTGTGCTGCTGTACCTGACTGTTGACAATTAATACAATATCTTCATGATTTTACCATATGGCTTTTTCAGTTTTTGGTTTTCCATAGTAGGTAGGACAGTAAAGTTTCTTGTATTGTCATTCCTAGGATGAGTTCAATTAGCAGAGGAACCATGGAAGAAAAAGAAACAACAATTTTTTTAAAATTCCAGCTTCAATGTTTCTCCTCTTGGAACTTTGAAGTATTTACTTACGTCCCTCTCAATTTAATGTATGAACAAGTTATGTGTTTAGTTCCTGATTCATCATCATATGCTAGGTTCTTTGCTTGTTCATTATTTTAGAATCTGGATTTTGTAGTCCCGTCTTTACATGAAAAATCTTTTCTTCTGCCTAGTTTATTGGAATTTGCTTTGCTGACATTAATTTTGTCAAAATAACTTTATTCTTCTCAGGTTGCCATCATTCCAAATTGTAGCATTTTAGCAGCAGTTGGCCAGAAAATGGCCAGTACTCCTGGAGTCAGTGCTACTCTATTCAATGCCCTAGCTAAGGTAAAAGAAAGTTATATTTATTTTTTCAATTATGGATGTTTAACTTTCATATTGTCCTGCTCTGAGTAATTTTTTTTTTCGCATACTCTTGAGTCATTTATTTTTTTTCTCCCCTTAATATTTCTGCTATTGAAAAGTTTGAAGCACTGTTGGATTGCAGGCTAGTATTAATGTTCGTGCCATAGCTCAAGGTTGTTCTGAGTATAATATTACAGTGGTAGTCAAGCGAGAAGATTGTATAAGGGCTTTAAGAGCTGTCCACTCAAGGTTTTATCTCTCAAAAACCACTATAGCTATGGGGATTATTGGACCTGGGTTGATTGGCGGAACGCTACTTGACCAGCTCAGGGATCAGGTGCATTATTAGTTGTTACATCTTTTTATTAGTTCACTTATCTGTTGGCAACTAAAAAGTAGTTTATCTTGGAGTGGGAATGTGCAACTGTATTTATATATTCGTAGTAGTGGGCTTCAAGAAAGTTATATTTAAAATTTTAGAATATTGGTAAAATGTAATTTTTATTTTGTTAAAACTCATTCATTATATCAACCATCCTTTGTTTAAATAAGATCATGGTGCTTATTTCACAATTGGAAGCCAATAGTGCATCTGATTTTGCTCATATGGAGCAAGTTGTGATGAAGTAATGTTTTCAAAAGGTGTAACATAAGTAAGGAGCAAATTGAAAATGCTTGGTAAGAAAAAGAAACTTGTGTTCTTATAGGTTGAGGCCCTTAGGGGAAATTCAAAAAAAAATTCCTTTGTAGAAATGTACTGGAATGGATTTTTTTTTCTTCTGAGTTAGAGGCTACAAAATCCCATTGTTAGGGGTAAGTTGGGAATTGAATCCTTGTTTCCTTTTAACAAAGTGCTTTGGAGAAAATGTTTGTGGAGTTGCTAGAGAGCTATCATTTCTAGAAGTTTGTTGTCAGGGCTAAATATTGTTTGGATTATTTTGGACAGATGAATATAAAGGTGAGGAGGGGCTAATGATACAAGCACGTGGAAATTGTTAGAAATGAGTACCAAAATTTCTCCTTTTATTTTTAGGATGATGATCAGTGTGGCATCTCTTCCCTGACCTATTCGATCGCCAGTTTGATGAGTTTTTGTTAGTAGTTTTATTCAGGATGGTTGATTTGGTAATGTCATGTGAAATTTTCAGGATAGGAAGGCAAAAGTCTTTTTCTTTTATCTTTTTTAGTTTCTTTTATGTTTTTTTACAAGTGGTGATGAATATGAAGAGAGGGTATAAGGACTGAATGGAGCAAATCCAGTAAGGGTCAGTTTCAGATGAAGCCTTATTATTAAGCCAGTGTCCGAGTGATGATGGGGGATGTAGACATGTTTCTTATGAGATAATTTAAAAGACATACACACCTTCTTTTTCTTCTTTTTTCTTCCCCTTATTTACCACTGGCTACTAGGGAAATGATTTTGGTAACTCACAATCTTTACTAAAGAGGATAATTAATTTATTAATTGCCAACTGTCTAAAACTGATACCAAATCACCAAATGTTTGCTCTTATATTGCTGCTAGTATGGGAAGTTGTGTGTAGTTGGAGTTTTGTGGGTAATAGCAAGCTTGGTACTGTAGAAGTAGTTGGGTAATAAGACAATTTCTTTTGATCCTTAGTTTTTTTTTTGTGTGTGTGTGTGTGTGTGTGTGTGTGTGTGTGTTTACTGTGGAGGAAATAAATCATGAGGGCTTTTGAAGGAGTAGAAGTATTTTCTCTCCACTCTGATAGATGGTTTAGCATTCTCAGGTATTTGCATAGTATAAGGTTTTATTTTTGATACTTATAATGTGATGGATTTTGTCAATTCCTGCTATTGTAAATGATCCATGACCTCATGTTCATGGGTATGTGAAATAAAATACAGATTTTGGAAGTAACACTCTAGAGGATTTTACCATGTAAAAAATGTGATATTTAGGCATGTTTACTATGACTTTTACCAATAGAAGATCAATGACCTTTGTACTATTCACTTGGTTAATCAACAAAATTTTCTTGGATGAATTTACATTGCTAGGCCTTTTATTTTTTTTAAGTCTTTAGGATTGTTATGTTTAGTATAATGCTTGTGGCTTCTGCAGTTCTAGTAAGAAATAGAAAAATACGACTTTCTAAAACTAGGATGTCTAAAATCATGGATAGTAATTGAAAGTCTGTATCAAGGTCATAGTATCTATACTAATCCTATTTAACCTATTTTTGGTATATATGACTTTAACCTTTTCTATCTCAAGTGAAAACGCTGACTTGCAAGCACTATAAGCATAGACATTAAATACTCTCTTCATTCCATCTCAAGTGTCATATAAAAACGGAGCACACAGATCAAGATAACGATAAGGGATTATAAATTTTATAAAAAATTCATTATAATTTACCTAATTACCCTTTTTCAAGAATGCTAAAAAAGAGAATGAGTAAATTAGCTAAAATTAGGGGATTTAATAAATAAGGGCAAATTTAGAATTTTTTAATTAATGCTATCTTGAATTTATAAAAGTGACACTTGAAATAAAATATGAATTTTTTTCTAAAGCGACACTTAAAGTGGAACAGAGGGAGTAATACATATAAGTTTCAAAAAATAAAAATATGGATTCAGCAGTTGAGTTCTTATGTGTTATCAAGCATGTTGATGGTGAGTTCTACCAATAGAAGATCTAGTTCCATGAGAGAACCTTCTTTGTAGGGGTGTAAATGAGTCGAGCCGTTCACGAGCAGCTTGGTATTCGGCTCGATAAAAGCTCTTTCTTGTTCAAATCATTTTATAAATGAGCTAAACTTGAGCCTTATTTTAAAACTCGGTGAATAATGAGTAGAGCTTGAGCAAAGTGAAGCTTGACTCGATTAGGTTAGTGAACAACTCAATTATAGGTCGCAAAAAGCTCAATTAATAGGCTCATAAACAGCTTTATTATTATTATTATTATTATTATTATTATTATTATTATTACCTTAATAATTTTTGCATTCCAAAAAATATATTTTAACAACTTTATAAACTTTTTACTAATTCAAATTGACTAAAATATATATATTCCTGATTAACATAACTTAATATTTTTATATTATATAAAATATTTTTTTTATTAATTAATATTTTTGTAATACATGTAATGCCCAATTTTATGATTACATTTTTTCACTAATTGGATATTTTTATTTTTATATTAGTTTTAAGTATTTTCATTATAGTTATTTTATTAGAAATAAATATTTAGGAAGTTTAATATTTTGATAAGTTATAAATAAGTTTCATAATGAGTCGAGCTTGAGTTTAGCTTGATTATAATTTATTAAAGAGTCAAGCTCGGCTTGAGTTTTAAGCGAGTCAGACTTGAGTTTTAAGCGAGCTACGCTTGAACATGATTTTCAAGCTCAATCCAAAACTCGAGCTGGAAAAAAAAATATGAATTGAGTCTGAACAAGTTAAAACTCGGCTTGGCTTAGCTCGTTTACACCCCTACTTCTTTATTCTTTGTTATTTTCCTAGATGAATCAAGATGCAAAGGCTTTTTATTTTTTTAATGTCTTGAGGATTTATTATGATTTCTATGCTTGTGCTTTTATAGTAACTAAGTTCTCTAAGTTTTCTAATATTAAGATGGATAAAACATATTTAATCTCCCAACTAATGATTTTTTGGTTGGATAATTGATTGTGGTTCCATATCCTCATGAATGACAATTCAGCCGTTTTTCAGCCTAAAGAGACTCCTTGAAAAACATGGGTTTTAAAAATCCCATTTAAGCCTTTCTGGTATAAATGGTTCATACCTTTTTCTTTTCCAATTCTGTAAACTCTGCCTTGCAGAGAGGATAATGACATAGCTTTTGAGAGATGCAATAAAGTCTAAAAGTCATAACACATTTCTTGATGTTCTCTTCTTATATCCATTTAACATGGGTATATCTCTCCAAATTTTGACAAAATTGGTCTAGTTTTAAGTTATAATTTTAAAAGCTATTATTAAATCTAAAAATTGTATTTTCCTTTTGCAGGCCAAGGTCCTTAAGGAAGAATTTAACATTGATTTGCGTGTTATGGGAATCACTGGCTCAAGGAGAATGCTTTTGAGTGAAGTGTAAGTCATAAGCTCCATGTTTCCATATTAAGTTCCTGCTTGTATAATACTGTATAAAAATTATTCCAATACAACTTGACATACTTGCTGTTGAGAGTAACTTAACCACCAAACCTACTGATAGAACTTTTCGCTTAATCAACTGATGTCAAGGGTTCATGAGTTTTCTAAATAAATTTTGTTTTTTCATGCATCATATCTTTATCTAATTATACTTGAATTAATTCTCAGAAGCATTAAATTAAATTCCAGAATGGCTTCAGATATCCTAAATAAACTGATTTTCATAATCCCTTAGACAATGAAGCAACCTCGTTTGTTTCATTGGAAAATTATTTAACCAAATATTGAATACCTCATAAATGATGTTAGCTATATCAAGATCAAGTAGATAGAGTATGCATGGAAGTGTTGATGTAGAAAGCACCCTTCTATTGGCAGTTTGAATATTCTTGCAACTGTAAAAGTTCAAATCAGGAAGAGCTACTGTGAAAAATGGGATTTGACATTTATATGGTTATGATAATTTTGACACAAGGACTTTTAACATTAAGGCAACATTGTTAGGGTGGGTTTGCATGCCAAAACTTCTTTTACCAAAACTGAAATATTTTACCTATTCGATATCCAAACCCTTTCACACTGTATTAATAATTCCCCCAAACATTTCTGACAGATTTGGCGTGGGTCAGATAATCTAATTTACATTGGTAATTGCCATTTTGCAACCATAGTTCTGATATCTTGATTGAGGTTCTTGGTTTGCATATTCACTTACTTTGAACTTCTGGGAAAATTCATGCACAAGGAATTTTGATACTGAAAGCAATTATCTGCTTGGATATGGTTCTTACTGGTAGAGATAATTTCATTTGTTTGTTGTGAGCAGACAGATTGTGTTTGACGGTTTGTTCTGCTAACCATACCCATGCTGAAGTTACTTGCATAAGAGTATTCTGAGTTCCTTTTTATCTTTTATAGTGGAATTGACTTGTCGAGATGGAGAGAACTTACAAAGGAGAGTGGTGAAGTGGCTGATCTTGAGAAGTTTACGCACCATGTGCATGGAAATCATTTTATTCCAAATACTGTTTTGGTAGACTGCACAGCAGATGCTAATGTTGCAAGCTGTTACTATGATTGGTTATGTAAAGGAATTCACGTGATTACTCCAAACAAAAAGTCAAATTCAGGACCACTTGATCAGGTAAGATGAATTGTATTCTGATAAATGTTATTTAGCAAACATTTTATTCATAAAATAAAAGACAGAGAGAGAGAGAGAGAGAGAGAGAGAGAGAGAGGACAAGATGCTTTTTGGTTTTTGGTTATCCATAACTAATCAAAGTATTGGCATTAACAAAGAATGAGGGGAGAAGAGAAATAATGGCACTCTGAAAGAGAGCTAAGTGTCTTGTGATTTCTTAAATGAAGTTGTTGCTTCTTTTGTTATAAGAATCTTCCTTTCAATTAGCCAATAATTATGGGTAGCAGTTTGCTTATTGATCATGATATCTGGTGAGCAAATTATTCTCCTCAAATATGGAAATGATATTGGAACCATGTACTTAAATTGATTAGTACTGAAGCATGTAGCTCCTATGCCTCCCCTCGTGGTCTTGCCCTGTACTTTTCATCACTCCCCTGCACAAAGATACTCTTCATTTTCATTACTCTATAACCACTCACCTAGAAATGAATTGTTAATCAACCATGATTTTTCGCACCAGGACTCCCTTTCTGTTCATTCTTCCCTTTTGATTTTTGTCATTACAGCTCTTCACAAGTGATACCCATTTCATATCTCTGCAACTGCAGGCATTCACCCACTCATATAGCACTTCCCCACCATTTTCCTCTTCAATGCTCTCTTTCTATTTTACATCTCTTGTACTTAACTGAAACACCTTATCTATCATATTCAAACCTAAGAATATAATAGACATTCTAACAACTTGTTTCATGGTTTATTTGAATTCAAATTTCAGAATGGATGTAATTTACCCTCAAATTTAAGAACCAAAGACTAGGCAAAAATGCAATCAATTGATGCAGCTACTGATACTGCTTGCAACATTCTGAAGACACTGCTACTAGAATGATCATGAAAACCATTTACATTTATTTTTGCAAAAATTCTTATGATTGCCCTACTGCTAATGAAGGAGTGAGATAGACGGATAGAAGTAATTTGTCTCTCTGTGTTGGAAAGCTGGAGATGTGCTCTCATATTTAACAAATAACAATGATGGTGATGTGGTACATTGGATGGCATACTTGTGGGGGTGGATCGAATCACATATTGAATATATGATTCATTTACCTTTATCCCTGTGTTTCACTCTGGAAACTCAATTTCCTCACTATAAACTCTATAGAAGAAGGGAGACTTAAAAGGTTATGATGTTAATCAATAGACTGCAATGGAAGATTTCCTGTCGAAAATGTTACCTTGACCTTTATATATTTGTAAAGCTTGCAGTCAAGAAATATTATAGATTGACCAACTTACTCACAGAGATGTTTGTCTATATTATATTTGACTCTGTATTTCTAATGTTGGAGTTATATCAGTCTGACATCTAATAATGAAATATTTGCATGACTCAGTTGATTAATTTGAATAATTTAAGAAAAAGAACCGGAGGATGATGATGTTAGGGACTCAAAATATTTAATAGTGTATTACAAGGTCGTAGTACTATCATAATTTTCCTAGTTGGCATCATCGTCTCTGCTTCATGCCTTATGTTGGGGTTTCAATGACCTTTGTTCTGTATAATTCCAGTACTTAAAGCTGAGATCTCTTCAACGCCAATCCTATACACATTATTTTTACGAAGCAACAGTTGGAGCTGGTCTTCCCATTATTAGCACATTACGTGGTCTCCTTGAAACTGGGGACAAAATTCTGCAAATTGAAGGAATTTTCAGGTAATTCTTGCTTGCTTGGTTTGTGGCCAAAAAAACTAGCATAATGTTGATAAAGTATTTATAAGATAACTAATTGATCAACACTGCATTTAATTTCTTAAATTCTTCTCCATTATGCAATTTCACAATGTTCATCTTTTGATGCTAGCCTTCCGATAATTTGTTTCTTGCAGTGGAACTTTGAGTTATATTTTCAACAACTTCATAGGCACACAATCATTTAGTAAGGTGGTGGCAGAGGCAAAGCAGGCAGGTTATACTGAACCAGATCCAAGGGATGATCTATCTGGAATGGATGTTGCCAGAAAGGTACTGCATAGCTAAAATCTTTTGCTAAATTGATTAATTGTTTGGTAAATTTGTTCCAACATGTCAGCAGTTGTGTACATCCATTCAACTTCCTTTCCATGTCTATCTTATATTACTGGGAGTGTATCTGAAAATAGATTTCCTCACTGATGTGTGATTGAGTCAGCTTTGTGTGAGTTTGAGTAGTTAGTAAAATTTCATTAAAAGGTCATTGTATGTACATTTCTAAAATGCTCTTATTTGAAAGGTTAGGAGCTCTTTGGTGGCTGATTTTATTAGCAGCCAACAAGCAATCAATGTGAATGCTTGCCATGTGACATATTTAATCAGCATAAATTACTATAACCTTATTGCTTCTGCATTGCACTTATTCCATTTTCCCTCACTAACTACAATTACATTTGCAGGTGATAATTCTTGCCAGAGAATCTGGTTTGAAGTTGGAACTTTCTGATATCCCTGTTCAAAGTCTTGTGCCTGAACCATTGAGAGTAAGGCTTTTTCATTTAATTTTTTTGTTATCTCAATCGTACACTGGGTTAAGATGCTAGTTTTTCATTGATATGGTTTTTGATTATTGCTTCAGGCCAGCACATCTGCTGAAGAATTTATGGATAAGTTACCACAGTATGACCAAGACATGGCTAAGGAAAGACAAGAAGCTGAGGATGCTGGGGATGTAAGTACATGTTTCTGCTTGTCAGTATTTTTAAAGCATCAGAATTCTGATGGAACTTAATTTAGCAATTTATACAATACCGGATCCATACCTATGGACAATCAAAGGAAAATGGAAACCATTATCTTTTAGGTGAACTATGTAGTCTTAATTTTTATGGTCATTTAGAATTACAGTATTTCTTTTTCAGATTGTATGATGATGGCTTTTGTTTCTTGTAATGGCTTGAAATTGCAAGAAAAAGACGAGTAATTTAAATTTATGTTATGCCACCCAAAATGAATTTTAATTAAAAATAATAAAAAAAAATAGCAAAATCTCTCGCTGACTTTTATGTATTTTGATTTTTTTTTCCCGGCTCCTTATAAAGGTTTTGAGATATGTTGGGGTGGTGGATGCGGTGAAACAAGAAGGGCGTGTTGAGTTGCGAAGGTATAAGAAAGATCATCCATTTGCACAGCTCTCAGGTTCTGATAACATCATAGCTTTCACGACTACAAGGTACAAGGTGCAACCTTTAATAGTCCGTGGGCCTGGTGCTGGGGCTCAAGTGACAGCTGGTGGAATATTCAGTGATGTATTGCGGTTGGCCTCATATCTAGGTGCTCCATCATAATACTTTTTTTTTTTTGGTGCTTTTGTTTGTTTAGGCCTTAGTTTGTGCTTTTGTCAGTGTAGCATTAGTAGAGTGCTTGAGTTGTAGTTATTTATTCATCCTTGCAAATAGAATTGTTTCTTAAACTTCAAATTGCTTAAACAGCTTTTGGGACTCAAGTAGTTTTGCAACCTTGTACTCCGTTCCCATTATTTTTTCTTTGCGGAAGGCCTTCTAGCTCCCAAAAACTGCTAAATTTATGCTCTCAGAAATGCTCCATCACAGTCAATAAGAGGCTTGCATTGTGTTTATATTCTGGAGCTTATTTTCCATTTTAACCTCTTTCAAAAGTATCAACTTTGAACTCTTCCGGCAAAATGCCTTGCTACTTATGGATTGATGTATTCTCAGCTATACTCTGATATTGTGTATGAAAGGCTACTGATGAGTTTTTACACTAGACGTGAGACTCGGTACTTGTCTGAGCTCATGTTATTATGCTTTTGATCACTGGCATAAAGATTGACAAACAAGTTTTAGTTGCATCCTGATATCATTATCTTGAGGCACTTTTGAAGATTTGGCTATCCTTATCCATATTTGGATTCAAAAGACTGGTTTTGGCTATTGAATAGGTTCTGGATTGGTGTTTTCCCTCCCCCCTCATCGTTTTTGAAAGTAAAGGTCTGTGACTCTAAATGGTGAATATAGATTAAAGTATGATTCACTATTTGCCGTTTGGCATATGACTTTTGCTTTTTTTTTTTTTTTTTTTTTGGTTGCAACAGAAAAAGGAATTGCCTGTGATACTTTACCTATTCTGAGTTAAACTTTTAATTTTGCAGTGTGTTTGTAACGAAACATTGCCCTCTGTGCATTAGGAAGCCCGTATCTTATAAATTTTGTGTTTGGGAGTCATGTTTTTTTCTGTCATACGGTTAATTGAAGTTGAAATTATTTTTGCGAAAATAAATATCATATTTTTTTTTTGGCAAATAAAATAAGTATCATTTTAGATGTTGGAAAAAACAATTTTAGAATATCATTTAATTATTTTTAAAAGTTTTTTTAGGGTTATTTTTAAAAGTTTTTATGATTAAAATATGTAAACTTCATTCGAAATAATCAACTTATTATATTCTCTTTCAATATTTGTCTTAATTAGCATTTTAATCTGTGTTATTTAAAAATTAACACTTTTAGTCTCTGATATAATGACATTGTTAATAACCAACACTTTAATACTTACATATAAAACTAGAAAACTTTTTACTAGACTTTGGTCCTTGATATTTTACTTTATATAGCACTTGCATCGTCAAGATTTATATACATAATACATTTTAATCCTCTAAAATACTTTATATTAAAAGAATACACTTTTCATTTAATTTAAATAAATGACTATAATATAGAATAATTTAATCTCTCAAAATTTTATACTTTTCGTTTAAGTATGCTCAGTGACTAAAAAGTGCTAATTTTTAAATGTTAAGGACTAAAATGCTAATTAACGTAAACCTCAGGGGTGATATAATAATTTATCCATATTTGAAACATAATGTTTTTCTCAAAGAGACCTTTACTGAAATATACATTCATGAGCTAATTCTTAAAATCAGAGATAGCAAAACTGAAATGAACACGCCGGGTGACATACTGTTGCGATGCAGAATTGCTATGCTAACATATGCAAAATGCATTACTTATTTTACTTCACTAACAATATGAAAGTTTGGTCACCAATAATAGAAGAATATGTACTCCTATTCACTCAAAACAAGTAATGCTGCAGCAGAATTAACGAACCATTGCCAAACTCAACGAAAACTTCTCTACTGATTGAAATGCTTACTGCACGGATTTTATCATACATGCAATTGACCAACTGTAAATTTCTGGGAATCAAATCAATATAATCCAAGGAAGTTACCGAGGTCAATTGATTTTTGGACTGAGGTAAAATTTTGGGTCTCTGAAAAACCTTGTAATAATGTCTGCCTTTTCAGTTGAAAGATCTGTATTCTCCAAGATGCACTCTTTGGATGCTTTAGCAATTGCTTCAATCGAACCAATCGCTTGATTAAGCTGAAACGTATATGATCTATATCATTGCCAAAAACTCATTATTTTCAGACTAGAATCACCTCAATTATTTCAAAGAACATATAGTTGCAAAGCAAGAATCAACTTTACAAAGTTGCTTTAGACACAACAATTTCCCATTTATGAGCCACTACTTTGCTAATGACAAATTTATGTTCATAACATTTACATGCCATAAAACAAACAGTAATAATACCAAGTCTAAGGCTCTAAAGCATTTCACAGATGCCAACATAAAACAAGTGAAATGGATAACTGTGTGAAAAGAGATCAATGGGCTTCTATTCTTCTATAATTTTGTAAACTATGCACTTGAAAACTCCTCAAAATGTCAAAACCTTATAAGCAGGAGCATGTCACAACGTTGTTCTTAGTTTAAAATTTCAGGAAGAATAGCTGGGACATAATTAATTTTATATTTCTCGCAAGATAGATAAATAATCATACTAAAACTTTTCAGATCTTAGTAATTTTTCCAAGAATTAGATATCATTCTATATTCATGTACTATCAGTTTGTCAATACAAAAAAAAAAAAAAAAAAAAAAATGTATGTATGCTATTGAGAGCAATAATTAGAGAAGAAAAATTGAACGAATTTGTTGCATTAACATGGATTGAATTACCATATGTGCGTCATGATTATCGATGCCTGGTATGGATGTGATCACTCTAAGGAAAATGTCCATGCCTAACATAGCTTGCTTCCTCTTCATTTGCCAGAAAAAGTGTTACAGCCAAAAATAATGGAAATAAATAGTTGTGGCAGATAAGATTACTAGCAAATAATATCAAGGGAATGAATTCCACCAACTGACCTCAGCCTTCAACTTCGATATAACATCTTGCCGCTTGCAAGCTACAATGAACAGGCTACATTAGTATCATGAGACCAATCTATGGAGGCATTTTAAATCCATACAGAAATAAGATTTTTTCCAGGTTCATGGACTTGATCTAATTATCAATTGAAGGAAAAAACATATGTATTATCAAATTCACATCCCACAATTTCAAATTCCTCCATCTAAATGCAAGTTTAGAAGGGTGAAAGTAATTAAAGATTATGCCCAGATCTTACCCCCACGAGATAGAGCAATCTTAACAATCTTTTCAAATCCCATCTCTATGTCTTGAACCGGCACAAAAGTTGGCCTGCCAAGCTCCATTCCATGCCTTGAAGTTAAACATATCCAAAAATCAGTTCAAGAGTTTCAAAGAAATCAGCTAAAAAAAAAAAATTAGCTCGCTCACTTGAAGTAAGAGCGAACAAATGAATCATTCTGCTCCTTGTTTGGAAGTGATACAACAACATAAAGATTAGCAAATTGTCCCTTCAGTTTCTGAACTCTGCATAAATCAGATTGTTTTAACTCAACTGGAAAAGCCCATATTATAAAACACAACAATAAATCCCATAAAAACAACTGCCAGGTTACCTGCTAAAGATTGGCATAGTGTTCTCACAATCCCATTTGGTCACAAAAATGAAGGCAACCGACAAGCCCCCACAATTGAAAATGCAGTCCTAAATATTGAAAATTGAGGAATGGAATTTAAATTAGACTAAAAAGAAAGGAAATTCATACAAGGGATTATGAAAAATTTTTAGTCCAATCCTATTTTTGAACTAATTAAGGTTAGAGTTTGAAACCAAATGCCATTTCCACCTAAAATCAAGTTAATCAAATTTAAAAATATCATATTAAAATATTGAGTATAATATGATTTAGATGCATTATAACTACCAGAAGACGTAACCCATAATCACTTAGAGTGGAATAGCCAACCCCAATTACTTTCGAGATTAAGGCTGAGTTGAGTTTTTATATTAAAATATTGAGTCTTAGTGCACCAAACAAGAAAATGGAATTTAACTCCAAAAATTGCATTCAATTCCCATTTTGAGGTTTCACAGAACAAACTTACAGGGGAAATTGGAACGAAATTGAGACGAAAGGAGTTAGCAGCTAAGAAGGATGAGATAAAATTGATGAAAGATGGATGTTGTTCATCTTTCCATTTGCTATTCATCATACAAACTCCAGCACTACCTGCAATTAAATCAACCAAATAGAATTGCCTCAACTACACAAGAAGAACCAAATGCTTTTCTCTTATTTTCCTTTTTGAATTTTCTCAGTAACCAAACAAAACGTAACGCATACTGTTACAGAGAAAATGCAGGAAAAAATAAAGAGAAATAATATATAAACACGTTTTCATTTTCCTATCATTTCCCACTAACCAAACAGATTAAACAAAAAAAAAAATCAAATTGATCAAACTTAACAGTTTGAGCTCTGAAAATCTCTGAAAAGGTACCAGAAGTTGTGGAATTTGATGGATTTTGAACCGTTGGATCTCTGATTGATTTTAAATTCGCCATTGCCGAGCTTCAAAATAAAGAATATTAGTGACGTGTGCGTAGTTAGATTTTTCGAGGGAAGGGACCGGATTTAAATAGGCGCGAAAACAAGTTAGGTCAACTGGGCTGGCCTAGAAACTTTATTTCAACCGACCCACCGGCCCATCCCATTTCTATAATAAGTTTCTAAATTAAAATTGAAAGAAATTACATGCTATGACCCTTTTTTTTTTTTTTTTTAAATATCTTTTTCAGCATCATTTTTTTATACATTTTTAGTCTATATTATTATATTTTATATCTTTTTTTTTTTTCTTGTCTTTCATTTATATCCTTGGTTGATTTAATTAATGCAATATGGCTTTATTATATGGAAAAGATTGGTAAAATGTGGGGCTACAAGTACTGTCTATTTAAGGATCAACATGGATTTCATATAATAAATATTAAATTAATTATTATTATTATCAATTTTTCTGTTGGTATAACTTTTATTGTTTTCCAATTTTTTTCCTCTTAATGAAATTTAATTTTAAAAGATTTTTCTTAGCTAATCACAAAGTAATTTCTTCTTTTTAACATTTAATTTTTTTAATTTTCTTAAAAAATAAAATTAAATGTTAAACAATATTATATACTAATTAGTTACTAGAAATATACTATTTTTTATTTAATGTATACTATTTGCTGTGATTTTTTATTTTATTCAAAATTCACAATTTATATAAGTAGTAGCATATACTAATTATATCGTGAAAGTATACTGAATTTATATTAAATAATAATTATTTGTTATAAGTAATTATTTTTTGTTTAATATATACTGTTTGTTGACTTTTTATTTTATTTGAAATACATAACTTGTATAAAGAGTAATAAATACTAATTATATTATTGAAGTATATTGAGTTTTATGTAATGTATTCCATAAATTAGATATTAAACAGTATTAGATACTAATTATTTATTAGAAGTATACTTTTTTTATTAAATATATATTATTTGCTGTAATTTGTTTATTTTGTTTGAAATTCATGGCTTGTATAAACGTGTATATTAAATTTACATGCCAAAATTAAGAAAAACTATAAAAGTAAGTTTTTTTCATAAATTTATATGCAGATACCCTAATTTTTTTAAATAAGATTTTCAACTTTAATAATTTTTTTAGTTTTTATTATTTGAAATTTCAATATCAATAAAGATGACAATAAGTTGAGAGTGATAGAGAAAGCAATAGAAAATTGAACTTTTTAACATTGTAAAATTAAAAATTATATAAAAAAGAACAAAATAAAAAATAAAAAATTGCCCACATATATGATATAACCAAAAACTAAATGAAAGTGGTAAAGTAAGTTTCACGTACCAATAACAATGTATTAAAAGGACCCATTAATGGATTAGTATACCATGGACCCAGGTCCATGTTGCATCATGGATCTGGGTCTAAAACATAGCATTTTAATGAAAATGCTTAATTTTACACGCGTAACATTTTTCTCTCTCCCGATTTTTTATTATTTTCTCTCCTGATTTTTATTATTTCCAAGTGACAATTTCCTCATATTTTTTGCAACAATTCTTCCTATTTTCTCGCCTTCATCTACAACTTCTTGGTGATTCTTCACTTCTACCATTTTCAAAAATCGTAACTGCTATTTCAAAATTGCAAGCTACAACAAGTAAGTTTTTCACACTACTTTCATTATCTTGTATTTCGTTTTTTGATTTTTTCACTATGATTATAATGCAAATGTATTTGCTTTTTTCACTACGATTATTGACTTTAGGGTTTATTGCAAATTTCATGGTATAATTTTTGAAAATGTCAGTATTAAATTTTAGAAACCCCAATATACAACAGCGAAAATATTGATATCTGATTTTGCGGTTTAGTTTGTTGATATCTAATATGAATTTTACTTTCTTTGTTTGTAATTTAAGTTTTTTTGTCTTTTGAATGATACTCCATATGAAGTACATTATATTTATAATGCATGTACATTTACCTTAAATTGTACATACATTGAAATTGTATATCATGTAAATTTATCTTCAACACCTTGTACACTAAAATTAAACCTCTGTTATACTAGCAATAATGAAACAAGTTCTAAAAAACTTTGTCAATATACATTGTTGTTGCATATTCCTTTAATTTTTTGTTTTAGATTGTGTTTCTTTCTCTTTCACTGAATTTCTATGTTGAGCAAAATGCTCTTAAAATTGTTAAGCAAAATGCTCAACAATTTTTAGAGCAAAATGCTCTTAATATACATTGTTGTTGCCTATTCCTTTAATTTTTTGTTTTAGATTGTGTTTCTTTCTCTTTCACTGATTTTCTATGTTGAGCAAAATGCTCTTAAAATGCTTGTATATCATCTACATTATCATTAAAATACATGTACATTGACTATTCAACTGCATGTATATAAGTATTGAACTGCATGTGCATCAGTATTGAACTGCATGTACATCAGTCTTCAACTATATGTACATTATTATTGAACCGCATGTACATGAGTCATAAACCTCTGTTATACTAACAATAATGAAACAAATTTTAAAAAACTTGGTTGATATACATTTTTGTTGCCTATTCCTTTAATTTTTTTGTTTTATATTGTGTTTCTTTCTCTTTCACTGATTTTCTATGTTGACCAAAATGCTCTTGAAATGTTTGTATATCATGTACATTATCATTAAAATATATGTACATTGACTATTCAACTACATGTATATAAGTATTGAACTATATGTATATTAGTATTGAACTTTATGTACATCAGTTTTGAACTGCATGTACATTATTATTGAACCATATGTACATGAGTCATAAACTCCACATTGTTGTTGCCTATTCCTTTAATTTTTTGTTTTACTTTGTGTTTCAATTATTTTCTATGTGGAGCAAAATGCTCATGAAATGCTTGTATATCATATACATTATAATTTAAATACATGTACATTATACTTGTACTACAAGTACAATAATATTGAACATAAAATGTATCTTCAGTTTAATAGTTAATTATTAAATTCATTATTAGTGAATATCATTTGATAAAATATTAATTCTGTTGTTTGATGTAGACTTAAATTTCAACCAAAATGGGTTTCAAGAGAAAGGCAAGGAAGATACTAAACATCTCACAAGAAGAGTCTAACCAAAGTGCCTCACACAAAAAAGGCAGAACTGAAAGCATTGATAATACAAGTGAACAACTTTTACAAGACTTTCTTGATAAAAGTAACCTAAAAATCAACAAAGATAAACTGGAAGCTGTAAAAAAAGATCAACAAATGAAAAAACATGCTACCAAACAAAGAGTATCCACATTAAAAAAAGGTCAACCAGAAAAGAAAAAAAGAAGATTTAAACAAGACTCAGAAGATGAAAGTGTTCAGCAGAAAAAGAGTGAAATTGGTTTCCCAACAAGGATGTCACCATCTATTGTCTTCAAGTTAGTAAAGAAAACTCTCTGATAATCAAAAGAATGCAGTTTGAGATATTGGATTTGGATCCATACTGTAACTATCATTATCAGAGTGTCAAGGAGTTTTGTTAAGATATCTAGTGGAGAAGTTCGATCACTGTAGATGTACACTTCTTTTTGACAATAAAGAAAAGCTTACCTTGACTACAAAAGATGTTGAATCTGCAATGGATCTCCCTCATGGCAGCAATCCAGTAGTAGAAGCTCAGGGAAATGAAGATTTTGAAGAGTACAAAAAATTGTTACAGAACTGGAGACAAAGATGGAGGTTGACAAATGGAAGCCCATTGATATCACAAATGGGAGATGAAATAATTAAGAGAGGAGACTATAGTGATGACTTTAAGAGGGATTTTATTGTGCTGGTTGTATCAACACTGTTGAAAGGACACAAAAATAGAAAATCAAATTACAAAATTCTATTTTCATTGCTTGATGTGACTAAAATTAAAAACTTGGATTGGTGCTCTTTGACAATAAAAAGTTTGGTAGATGCAATGGCACAGTGGAAGAAAAAGCCAATAGCCAATTTTACTGATCCAACTCTGTTCCTACAGGTTATTACTTTTTTTCTTAAATATTTATTTCTTTAATTATTTTTGTTTAATATGTACATTATTTATAACTATTCAAATCACTAATTTTTTATTTTTTTCATGTGATTAAACAACTTTCATACTTGGACATAGTAGAATTCAAGGCTCGACAATTCATTCAAAGGAAATATCTAATATTGAGTTCTTGGACTACTACTGATGTGAGAATTAAAGTCAAGGAGGAGCTTAAAGAATGAGGATTTGGCAAAGGAAAAGTAGTACCACCTTTAAAAAAATCAAATTTTGAAAAAAAGAAAAGGAAAAGCAAGAAAAACAAACAAAAAATGCTGACAAAATGAAAAACGCAGAAGGTGACAAGGTAATTTACTAACTCTTTATCAAACTATATATTGAACATTATGTACATTTGTTATTTACTCTATATGCATTCTACCTGCAATAAAAAACTATTATATGTGTGTTCTAATAAACATTGTACTTAGAGTTTATGACTAATGTACATGCAGTTTAATACTAATGTACATACAGTTCAATACTAATGCACATGAACTTCAATACAAACGTACATGTAATACAGAACCAACATTGATTTTGAACATTATGTACATTTATTTTTGAATCTATATACATTGGTGTTGAAAAATATTCATTACTGATAACATTTAATGTTTTGTTATTGTAGAAGTTTTTTGTGGAGGAAGTTTCCACACATTTGAAGAAAATGACATCTGATATACTTCATTTTGGAGAAATGATGGCTGAGATGGGCAAAGAGCAATCAAACAGTGAAATTATGAAGAAAACTCTAAATTGCTTCTCTGAAATATTCAATAACATCCAAAACTCTCAAGGAAGCCAACCAACTGCTGCAAAAAGTACTCAAGATGAGGACATCTATAATGATCCAGGTTTCCTTGAAGCAGTTGAAGAAGTTGAATTGGCATTATGAAAATTGCAAAGACAAAAAGATGCACCCTCTTTCTCTTTAGGCCTTAGCCAAGATTTAGAAAAAGAAAATGTTGATATGCATACACCACAAAAAGGATATGATAAAGATGAAGACCCTGAGCGTATATTTGATGAGTAAGTTTCTTAATGTATTTGCTTTTCAAATAAAATGTATTTATACTTGTATAAAAATGTATCTGTATTTTTACACTGTACACCAACGTATCTCAAAGTTTAATATTTATTTTACATATTTCTTAATGATCTATATAATTGTTTTAGAGTGATTGAAGAATCTGATTCTGAGCCAGACGATGTACATACTAGAAAGAGACCGACCAAAAAATACAAGAACCTACCATTGTGTCTCAGATCTCCTTTCTAGACTGAATATAGTGACAAGCTCAAAGATGTTTCATCAAAAGAAAAAATTGTTTCTGAGTATGCTTTTATGGATATAACTGAAGAACACCTGAAAGGGTGAGACTGTTTTAATAAATAAATATTGTAAACAAACTATATATTTTGCATTCATAAATGTTTTCTATTTTGTAGAGAAATGTTGTTCAACTACAAGGATCTTTGGGCTCCTCGTGAGGAAATACAGAGCTTTGCAGCCAGCCAAGAACTTTACAATCAAATAATAAAGATTTGGGCAGTAAGGATGAATGTGGTTGACTTGAGACGTGCAGTCGGTCTGCCAAAATGAGTTTTTTTCTCACAAAGACCCTATGTAAGAAGTTCTATTTTTAAAAATTTAACTATGATTATTAATTATACTAACATCAATTTTTTTTTATTTAGATTTACATTGACCCAAATATGCCATTTTGCAAAGGCCTAAGTAACAAAACAAAGTAAGACAATTTCAATAATGCATTGGATCAAGAGTTAGCATATGTATCTAACCTTGACATTTCATATGCTGACCTTGTAAGTATATGATTTATTCATTATAAATGGTTATCTTTTTACTTATAATTATATACTAACAATAAATTTTTAAAATAATGTCAAATCTAGGTATTTTTGGTTGTGCTCCGACAACATCACTATTTTCTTTTATGCTTGAATTTTAATAATTCTTGCATTGAGGTAATTTATAATAGACCTCTCACAGAAGATGTAACTTACAAATAGAAGTATGAAAAATCACCATATCAAATTGTAAGTTGTATAACTTCATCAAGTTCGTTTTTCTTTTTTTACACATATTGATTGAATTACAAAAACCACAAACCATCATGTACATTCCTTTGGTATAGTATGTACACTTATTTTGAACTAAGAAAACATTGATGTTCAAACAATGATGAAAAGTATCTGCACTTCAATACCAATGTACATAATACTCAAAAGCAATGTATCTATACTTCAAAAATAATATCTTCATTGTTTTACTGTTGATGTTTTTATTAAAATCTTATAGGCTGAAGCATTTGCAAAATATATGAGAGCAAAGAAAATTAAAAGAGAAAAAGATCCAAGAAAGTTCAATGAGGTGCTGCTTGATATGCCATGGAAAATAGAAAAGAATTACATAGACTGTGGCATTTATTGCATGAGACATATAGAGACATATCAAGGAAAACATAATTGGGATTGTAATTTGGTAAAGAATGATTTAAGTTATCACTTTTTTTTTATTTCCTCTATTATTAATGTATTTTTTTCATTATACACTTACTATTTAAATTTAAATCGCAGAATGTTTTCATAAACACACTGAGGGCAAAATATTGCTCCACCATTTTGCTCTCAAGTCTCAATGTATTAAAGGATAAAGTTACAAAGGTAGCAAAGCAAATATTTGTGCAATCAAGGAAGAAGAATGTTGATTAATGAAGAAGAATGTTGATCAGTACGTTTGATGTTGATTAAAGAATTTTTAGTACATGTGAATTGATGAAGAAAGAAAAATTTTGTTCAGTACATTTGATGTTCATTAAAGAATTTTTACTACATATTAATTGATCACTACATTTGACAATTATTAAAATTTTTTTAGTACATATGAATTGATGTTTTCCAATTACTAAAACTTATATATATATATATATATATATATATATATATATATATATATATATATATATATATATATATATATATATATATATATATATATATATATATATATATATATATATATATATATATATATATATATATATATATATATATTTCTTTTTCATTATAATATGCGTGGATATATGTTTTGACATATATATATTATATAGAAATATCATCATTTTCATTGTCCATATAAAATGTACCTTTATTGAATGGCCAATGTATATTTACTTCACCATCAATGTACATGCATTACAATATTAATATACCTTCCACTAGACCCAATCTACATACTTCTTTTAATATTTTGATGAACAACTTAAGTACAATTTTAAATTTATCTATAGGTCAAAATAAATCTATCTGCATTACAAGTCAAATGTACCTACACTTTAACACTAAGGCTCCCGATCCATTATAATTTTTTTCATATAACCTCATGTACAATTCATTTAAAACAAAAAAACACATTATCATTTTCATTGTGATATGTGTGGATATATGTTTTGACACAAATATATTATATAGAAATACCATCATTTTCATTGTCTATCTACAATGTGCCTTTATTTAACGGCCAATGAACATTTACTTCATGATCAATGTACCTACATTATAATATTAAATATACCTTCCGCTTTAAAACCAATATACATCATTCTTTTAATATTTTGATAAACAACTTAGGTAATATACAATTTTAAATGTACTTATAGGTCAAAATAAATGTACCTGCATTACAAGTCAAATGTACCTACATTTCAACACCAAAATTCTTGGTTCATTATAATTTTCTCATATAACCTCGTGTATAATATATTTAAAAAAAATACATTATCATTTTCATTGGAATATGTGCATATATACGTTTTGACATATATAGATTTTATAAAAATATCTTCATTTTCATTATCTATCTAAAATGTACCTTTGTTTAACATCCAATGTACATTTACTTCACGATCAATGTACCTGCATTATAATATTAAATATACCTTATTCTTTAGAACCAATGTATATCCTTCTTTTAATATTTTGATGAACAACTTAGGTACAATTTTAAATGTACCTGAAAATCAAAATAAAATGTATCTGCGTTATAAGTCAGATGTATCTACATTCAATACCAATATTCCTGATACATTATAATTTTCATAGACAATCTCATATACAATACCAATTCGAATTTAAAAAATATATATATACATAGACAACTACATTAAAGAGTAAAAAATAACTAAAATATTTAACAAAACATATATTAAAAATAAAATCATTTATTTCATTAACTTTTTGAAGTATTTGAATTTATAGAATTTACAATTGTAGTATAGTTTAATGGGGTGACAGCTACCAATTGTGAACTACCAGAACTAGGGTGTACAAGATATCCATTTCCAACTACTTGTGAAATAGCTTCCTGCAAAAATTTATTTGTAAACATATTATTTCATCATCCATTTACACAAAACTTATATGTATATACTAAATATCATTAAACTTTATTATAAATACAAAAAATATAATACCTCAATTAAATTTTGCACTGCTGCTTTTGTTTTCAATGAAACCTTTTCTGCATTCTTCCTCCAAACCTTAGCTTGATTGCACATTTTCTCTATTATGCTCTTGGTTCTCTTGTTGCGCTCACCCTTTGCACGACTACCAGGAGGATTTTTTATTTTGTTGTTCGATGTTCTTTCAGTTTCATCAAATTCTTCAAAACAAATAGAACCAACTTCTTTCACAATATTGTTTTTTGCATTTTCAAAAGCCTCCTCACAAACTTGTCGAGCTTTACTGTTGTCTTCACTTGATGAAATCAACTTATGAAACTTCCTTACCATTTGTAATCTCCAAAGTAAAGGTGTTGTGCCAAAATTATTTGATGGAATAATCAGCACATCTATATTCCTGCTTTCAATGACTTCTTTCGTCCATCTTTTCATTATATAAATCTTTGGTATTACATCAATGCAATGCACATTCATTATATTTAATGAATGGCAGTAAATGATCCCAACTTCAGAAAACAACTTGCATGTACAACAAATGGTCAATTCTTGTTGATTAAAGAGTACCTCATGTCGAATCATATCCACATTTGGTCTCCACACATGATACTTAATCTCATTGCCATTTAACATCACACACTGTTGATGGTATGTAGCACCCTTCATAAATTGCTCCTCAAATAAAAAATAAATTTCTATCGTATGTATATCCCTAGCGTGTGAAAGGAGCTTAACATTATTCAAAGCCATTGCTGGTTGACCTTGCATGCAACGTAAATCTTGTGCATTTTCTCTACTCCTCCATTCTGATACTACATCAGTAAATGAACTATATAAATCACACAGACCAGTAGTTTTAAAAATTCTTCTAGACACAGAATTATTGGTAGTGTCACTCCTCTGTGATGACAAAACACCACCAAAAAAATAGTCTTTATTGAACGCAGAACACTATTTCTCTCTAGAGGTGTAAAGCTTCTGTATCCAAACATTATTATGGCAATTATATTTATTTACTAACCTGTAAAAACATTGTGATAACAATCAGTCTACTATAAATATATTCTAATTTAACCAATTATACATTACTCGCTAACTACAGGTAATTTTTACTTAAAATGCATGTATGATAGTAATGTACATTACTTAAATTAAAAACTAATGTATCTAAATTCTAACAAACATTGTATCTAGACCTTATCACTAATATACATTCAGTTCAATACTAATGTACATGCAGTTTAATACTAATGTATATCTAATTCAATACTAATGTACATGTAAATCAATACTAATGTACATGTAGTTCAATACTAATGTATATACAGTTCAATACTAATGTACATACAGTTCAAAACATTGATATTAAACATTATATGCATTTATTTTTGAATCTATATACATTGGTATTGAAAAATAAAACTAATGTACATGTAATTAAAAACTACTATATCTGAATTCTAACCAATAAACCAGCACTGTACCTAGAGTATATCACTAATGTATATGTAGTTCAATAATAATGTACATACAATTTAATAATAATGTATCTCAAGTTCAATATCAATGTTCCACAAAAAACAAATAAATAAAATTTGACATACCTGCTCCAATAAAATTGAAATTCAGCTTCTGTATCAGTGTATTTCAATAAACAGTTTAATAAATCTACAAATCCATCTTGGTTCTTAAGGACCTGATATTTTTCTTTGAATTCTCTCCTATGTGCCAAATACAAAGTCTATAGTGTGAGTTTGGGAAAACTTGAGCTATTGCAACAGCCATGGTAGCAGATTAGTCTGTCATTATTGTCTCTGGATGTTTGCTTTCCATAGATCTCAAAAAAGTGCTAAAAAGCCATACAAAAGCTTTTATTCTCTCATTTAATAAAAAACCACATCCAAACATAATATTCATGCAGTGGTGATTCATACCAACAAATGGACCACAAATCATATCATATCTATTGGTCCGATATGTTGTATCATGAACCAACAAATCTCCAAAAAGCTCATAATCTCTTTTCATTTTTTCATCCCTCCAAAAAAAGCTACATAACCTTGCATCATTATCAAGCTCTAAATCAAATAAAAAGTCCTTCTCATTTGATTGTCTTTTTCTAAAAATTTCAATCAACGTATTACAATCCATCCCATCCAATTTCTTCCTATTATCCATTGCCAAATGATTGAAAGGATCCCTAGATGTAAAACCAACAAATGGTGATCCTCCTGATTGATTTGTTAGTACTCTAATACCATCAGCTACTCGAACTCCGCTTTGTTTTAACTGATTAAGATAACTGAGCTGGTTTGTTGTAATTCTTCTATGAGAACAGAGCAAATATCATTTACTTTATGGACATAGCTCATGATTATGTTCTTTTTCATGTTTTGTTACAATCCAAATTCCATCTTCATCAACATCAAATTGTATATAAGCTTTACAATCAGTTCGAATATCAAGCTTTGAGTAGCACTTATTCTCCTTAGCTATATGTTCTTTTACTCCAGCCTTAGAACACAATAATCTTTTCATTGATACTGTTTGACCATCTGCTCTGTATCTCTGCTTACCCTTCCTTACACTAAACGCCATTTTGAATGCATAATCATTATACAAATCATAAGCTTCATCAACAGACTTCATCGAGACTCCCAATAAATCATCAACAGAAGCATCATTTTCATTGCCAACTGTTAAGGAAACGATAGTTCGATTTATTAGTTACATTTATAATCACAAACAGATGCATTGATACTGAATTGTATGAACATCTGTATCTAAAAGCACATACTTTACTATCTTATACGATATACATCAGTACTCAAAATGAAGGTACATTCCAATAGAACTAAAAGTACACTGATATCAAACTGAAAGTACATTCAATTTTAATGTACCTCTTCAATAATAACAAATAGTCCAAACAAACATCATCAACATAAGGAAACAAAAAATATGTAAAATTACATATTTTTTAAATATGTAAAAAATATATAATTTTAATAGTAATGATGTCAATATAGTTATTTAATAGTAATGTGTTAAACTAATGTACATCGTATTTAATAGTAATGTATATGCATTTGAATATAGATGTATATATAATTTAGTATCAATGTATCTGTTTGTGATTATCAATGTAACTTTAATAACAACTTCATACTTAAAAATCATCATATACATTATTGTTGATAATTTAATGTACCTTCTTCAATAATAACACATAGTTCAAACAAACATCATTAACAAAAAGCATTGTTTTGAATCTACATTGTAGTTTCTAATTATATAAAAAATAACTAAATAGACAAAAGCTACTTGTATTAAAAGATGAATCTAGATTTTGAACTTCAGTTACTAATATCACCTGTAAACTTTTGTCTTCGATGATTTCCTCCATTAAAAATTCAATTAATATCACTACTCGTTATCACGAACACGAACACACTATGCTAGGTTTTACAATATAGAAAAATCTAACAAATAATCCAACAAACGAAACTTATATTACAAAACAAATCAAGCGTTTCACAGTTCTATCATTATATTTTCTGTAAATCAAGAACACAAACACAAAAAAGCTATGTTTTCTAGTAGAGAAGAAACTTCAAACAAATCAGTACTCAATTTGACAAAGAAAACTTTTGCAGCAAAAAAACTGAAGCTGAAAACTTAAATCGCAGATTCTATCGCAGTGAAACGATTCTTCCTAAAAAGTCATTATTTTGAAAATATAAATCGCACGTGTGAAGTTAGGGTTGATATTAGTAAAACGCAGCATTTTATATCTTGGTCCATGATGCAACATGCACACGGGACCATGGTATAATTTGCGCCCATTAATCAATTCGTTAATCTTTAAACATAAAATCATAGCTAAAAAGCTAAGAAAAAAAAAAAAGAGTCGTCCTATTTTTATAAAAGGATTTGCGCCGAAACGTCTTTTTGCAAAAGAAAATTTTCGGGCCAAAAAATGTTAATTTTTATCATTTTTAGATTGTTTGTGTAAGAAGCCCTTAAAATTAAGAGGAAATTACGCCGTATACCCACTTTTTGTTCTATTTTACTTATTAACACTGGTTTTTGAAATTTTATTTTTTTGCTTTTTTACTTTTTCTTTTATACACTTTTGTTATTTTTACTTTTATTTTTTTACCTTTTACTCATTTGTACCATCTCTTTTGCTCTGCATTTCTCTTACTAGTTTATTTTGTCAATTCTATTGAAATATATAGATGAATTTGAAAACAACTAAATGATATTAGTTGAAGAACTGATTTTTTATTATATGAATTTTGAAAAATGTCATGACTTTCTTCCTTTTTTGAGCCTAATTCAAAATCTTCATCCCTAAAATATCATGATTTTCTTTTAGTAAGGGAATTTGAATTTGTTCAGGAGATTTGTAGAAGATTAATGAACGACGGATTTGTGTTTTTAACAAGCTCTGTAGATTGAGAAATTGAAGATCTTATTTAGGAACTCATTAATACAAGTGCTTTTGCTTTAAATATTGAGATAATGACTTGCTTTCCTCCTTCTTCCATGATAATTTTTAAGAGTTGCAGACAAATATTGAAAGTTTGAAAAAAACAAAGGTTTTTAGAAATTTTGAAAGAAAATTAATTTAGGACTTTTCTCCCAAGACTATAAGAAAGAGGATCATGTTAAGTTGTAACTATAAGTGTGGATTTTATAGAAGAAAATGAAGATGTTTGATGGAATCTTGAATATCAAGAACAATTACAAAGAAATGTAAAGGTATCATGTACAATACAATACCAAAAAGAATCTAACTAAAGTCTTATATACAAAGTGATGACTCAGCTAAGCTAACCTACAACTAACTAACAACTTGATGACTCAGCAATATAAAATAAATTACATATATTTACATAATCAATTAGGGAGTGAGAGAGAAAGATGACTTGATGTTTCTAATTTCTAACCAATATAGTAATTTTTTTTTTTAATCTATGAACTGAAATAGTGTTTAATAATAAAAGCAAATATGTGTAATTAATGGGAACATAATTAACTAGTATAACAACTTAGGATATATATATTGTGGAGTTAATTATAAAAAATCAATAATACAGTAAAAGATTTCTAAAATCTAATTAGGCAAATTTGAGTAGGAATAACATTATCAAAGAAAAAGATTAAGGGTGTTAAGTCTCTAAAGAAGAGGAAAGCATCTATTTTTTGTACATATTTAAGAAATACCTAAAATACACTCGTTATATACTTGAAATAAACTAGAAATATACCTAAAATATACTCATCATATACTATGTACTGTGAATCCAAAAAATTGTTTATTATTTTTTTAGTATAATTTTTTTATCTAATATATACTTGATATATTCCTTTTATATATTTATATTCATATAATATTCGATATCCAAAAATTTTTAAAAATATATATCAAATCAAGAGAGCCAATAAATTATAGAAATAAACTTTGTAATTTAAACATTGTTTTATTAAATTTGTTTATAATTTAATCTTAATTTTGATGATAATTCTCACTATAAAAAAGAAAAAAAGAACGTTGATTATGCTTTTTCAAAGAAAAAAAAAGTTAAGGTTGTCAAATCTTTCAAAGAAGATGAAAGCATATAGTTGTAATATATATTTAAGATATACCTAAAATATACTCATTATATACTTAAAATATATTCGTTATATCCTATTTACTATGAATTCTGAATTCCATTTATTATTTTTTTATATCATAATTTTTTATTCCACATAATAAAAGCAAATAATTTTCTTTTATTTTGAGTATATGTTTGGTCTATTTTGTTTTTATTTTCACATTAGAATAATTGAAAATTATGTTAATTTAAAACTAGCTATTTAATTAATCATCATATGTCAAAGATTCAAATTTTAAAAATATCCATTTAAACATGTGTCAATTGGATATAACTCTAGTTACACATGTTGATTAGTACATTAGAATGATTGAAAATTATGTTAATTAAAAGTTATATAATTAATGACCATATTTCAAAGATTTAAGTTTTGAAAAATACTCATTTGAGCATGTGTCAATTGGTGACATCCATTTGAACATGTGTCAATTGGTGACATAACTATAATGACACATGTTATTATTTATCTAATTAATCACCACATGTTAAAGATTCAAACTTTGAAAAATATCCATTTGGACATGTGTCTATTGGGTATAAGCCTAGTTACACATATTACATATTCTTTATATTACTTAATTGATGTGAATTTTATAGCACTAGTACTTTATATTTATTAGGTTATATTTTTTATTAATCAAAGGTTGATTCATTATTGATTACAAGTTGATTACTGGTTGATAATAGGTTAATTTCAGGTTGATTATAGGTTGATTGTTTGTTTTTTGCATATTTTATCTTTAACATTGCTAAAATACTCATTGTTTTTGGTGGATCATAGGTTTATTTATAGTTAAAAGACAAGTATTTTATACTTAGTTTTTTTAATTATAAATCACAAAGATGCATTATATGTATATTTTTTATGTCAAATAAAACAAAAATAAATAAATTCTTTGACCCCGTGAGTAGCTACTAGTTTTGTTTTGTTTGATTATTCATATTATGACATAATCATGAGAATATATAATTTTAATTTTGGATAAAATATCTTCTTTATTATTGATTAAGTGAAATATTACTTTTATTGATTTGACAATTCATTATATTTTATTACTTTCGTTAATTTGACAATTCATTATTTTTTGTCTTACACTACTACTATTTACACACAAACAATAATAGATACATATTTAAGTCAAGTAAAACAATTAGCGGCAGAGACTTGCTTTTACCTTTCCCTTTGCCTTCTCTGTGTCTCACACACCACCTTATTTGTCCTTTTTGTTAATTAATTGCTCACCAAATCTCGAAGGAAGCATTATATGTATATTTTTTTTATGTGTTTGGTATGGAAACAAACACAAAAATAAGCGAGGGTTTTTCAATCTAAGAAGGGAGAGATTGAAAATGAAGACCCACTCTCTACTACTTTCCATCTCTTTTTTTCTTTGTTCACCTATTTAGCTCTCTCACATAAACTCGATTTTTCATTGATAGAAGTCATTCACTCTCTCTTATAACTCCATCAATCGCACTAGATGTTAATGTAAAACATTTGAAGATCTGGATTTTTCTTCAATCCAACTGAATATTTCTTTAAAAATTTATAGATCTCTCTATATTCTTTAGCTTTTTTGGTTTTAGTTTATTGTTAAAAGTTTCACCTAAAACTTTTTTTTATTTTAATCTTCAAGAGCTCCATTTTTGTTATTAGATGTAGAGTTTTTTAGTTTGTTTAAGAAGGAGGGTATAAAAATAAGAAAAAAAAAAAAAGCAACGTATAAAAGTTAAAAATGTAAAGTGAGCGTGTATTTGTAAATGAGTTCCCTTTTTTAAGCAATTCTGTAGAAATCCCTAAAATTAAATTTGTGACCCAATTCTCTCTTTCTTTATTATGATAATATTTAAAAAAAAAAAAAATTCCGTGAAACAGCAAAACCAAAGATCTCCAAGATTTGGATTAGATTGCCAGTGAGAATTAGCTTAAATGGTTAAGATTAATGGGCTTGGTTTTGGGCCTAATCGCTTCGGCCTTATGGGTTTCGTCCCAATTCCCATCTAAATCTTCACAAGCATAGTGGTGCCGAGTAGGAGCTAACAGAGAATGGACTCGACAAACCCCAAAATCTCTACAACTACCGCCTCCTCTTCCACACAATCTTCCACTCGCCTTCTCTATGACCGCCGCTACGGTTGGATGTAAAAATCTCTTTCTCTGTCTCAACTCTATTTCTGAAGGTATCGGTACCTATTTATATGTGCATAAATATAATTAGGGATAATTAATTTTTTAAATTATTTTTTTCTTTGTAGTTTTGATGAATGGAAACACCCTTCAGAGGTAGCTCTAGCAGGTGGCCGTGGAATGTAAGATTTATTTATTTTAAATCAGTTTCCGTCATTTTGCTTACATTTTCTCAGAAACCAAACGGAGACCAAAAACTCATAAATTTTGATTTTGAATTTGTTTTTACAGGTTCTGTATGTTGCCTCTAGCAAAAGCTTTATTTAATACAGCTTCGCAATCAGTATGTTTGGTATCTTTTTTTTTTTTTTTTCCTTGTCTTTCTTTATGGTTATTTTAGAAAATTATCAGATGTTCAATTGAATTCTAGATTTATTCTGAATATAAATTATGTGTTTGGAATTCAATTTGATTTCACATTTTAAAGTAATTTTCGTACAGATTATGAGCATTCATTTGAATTCTTTATTTTAGATTCTTTTATACCAAATGGCGTTTAACTGTCTTTTGATTGTTTGTGGGATGATGTCTATTTTCATAGTCTATTATGCAATTTTTATGCAAAATTCAATTGATGACTGAAAGGGTTAATATAGGGTATAGCACTCATCACTTTGATTTAAAGATTTTGTTTGGATTGGTTGGGTCAAAGGAGCTGAAGAATACCCTCTCTTCTGTATATAGTAGAATTGTTATTATGAAGTGATAGCTTTTAAGTCTTGGAGTGGAATCGAGTACTTGTGGAAGCTTAAAACCAAAAATAATGCGCTGTTATATATATGACTATATGGTTTTATCAGCGCTTAACAATAATGTATAAAGATTTTGGGGACTGGTTATTACGACCACATATTCAGTCATTTTATTAAGGCAAAATGCTTCATCTTGATGTTAAATCTTGGTCTGTTAAATTTCTGGTTTTTAGTTAATTCTTGATTGATTTGTACAAAAGCTTTTAGTTGATTCTTTCCCTTCTCTCTCTCTCTGTATCTCTTTCTATTCCACAATTTAACAACATCAGATCTATAAATGGAAGCTTTAGTATGACTTTTTTCCCCTCACAATTCAATGCTTTTTGTTTGTGAGTTGTGATTTAGAAAATCCTGCTATTGTTATATAGCGCCAATTCATTATTTCTTTGGAAGAATAAAAAAATTCCTTTGGGAGGGGTACGCAGAAAGGAAGTAAAGACCTAAAAGGAAGAAAAAAGTAGAGAAGTGGAAGTAGAAGATAAGGCTAGTTGAGGAATTGTTGTTAATACATCCAATATATATGATGTAGTGGTTGAGTAGGGAACTCATGAACATGCCATTTACCTTGCTGGAATCATGCCACTTGGTTGATTTTTTTTTTTTTTTTTTTTTTTAAATCTTAATCTTGAGGTTACATTTGCTATTTAGTCAAGCTCACAAAATAACCATGTAACTAATGCCCTTTATTACTGATAGATTATTGCCTGTATGCATTGTTTTTATCATTTAAAAGACTTCCATTTTCTCCACAAATGAACTATTGGATACACGGTGTTTCAGTATGCTTTAATTACTAGTTGGTCTGTGGCATTTTCATTTGCTACTGAATGCAAATGCATGTATCTTCATTGTGCCAGCAAAATTTTCTTGTCTCTGTAGCCTGGGTCGGAATATGAAAAGAAAAACATTTGATGGTTTTTCACTATAGAGAGCAGAAAAATAACTTTGTTTTTTACTCTCATTTTGTCTTCATTTTCTTACAGATTAACATTGCAGCAAATTTTGCCGTCAAAGTTATAGAAAGGCCAGATCTTTTTTCCCCTCAGGCGCTGCAGACGAATATTGATAAGCAGCTTAAAAAATTCAGTTCTTCCATGAAAAAACCAGGAATCAATTGTTTTGCTCTTGAGTGAAAATTTTCATCACAAACTCACACCTTCCTGCCACATCTACCATTAGAAGCCAGAGAATCACCGATGGCTTACAGTATGTAATTTCATTCTTAAATTTTTCATGTACTTCCACCTGCATCATTTCATTTCTGTTTTGGATTTATTTGGATTCTTATCTCTAGGACATAGTTTTGTTGGATTGGTACTCCATATATCACAGATGGTGAATTTATTCATATTACAGATGAAGTTTTGAATGTTGTTGTTGAAGGGCTTAGGTGAACTTCAAATTTTTTTTTTTTCAATTTCATTTAATTTTGTCAATTTTATTCACTCTTTGATGGTATCAATTGTACATAGAAGTAGGAATCATGCTACGAGGCCTATGTTTATGTTGAATTGGGAATGAACTGGACATGCTGGCATTGCTAAATACCATTATATTACATTCAAGTACAGCCTACTAAACATATCCTCTAAGCTCGGAGCCTATGAACTCTCTTCATAATCATAGGGAATTTTGCTATGAGCGGCTACCCGAATTACAATTAATTCTGAACATGTGGATAAATTTATTCATTTTTCCCTCTGCAGTTAATGCTTTGCCAGTGTTTATTCAGAGAGGGGGAATTATCATTGACCTCTAAACAATATGGTTCTTCACCAATCTGCAATGAAATTTTGTTGCTCTTGTTAGACCTCAACTTGAGGATATCTTTCTTTTTTGTAAAATGCTTCTTATATTTTACATTTTTAAATTGCATCAGTCTTATTTGACATGGCATTATTATTATTATTATTATGTAGTTAAATGTTGTATTAGTAAAATATTATGATACTTCAAACGGGAGAGTGGGCGGTATAAAAATGGTGATCAATGCAGCATTGCTTCCGTTTTCTATAACCTAAGATGGGGATTGCCATTGACAATATTTGAATTTCTATGCCTAACAATTGCTTTAGACTTGTGTATTACTATTTTATTAATGAGAAATCTGTTTTCATTGCTTAAAAAAAAAAAAGGTTAATTGCAAAATGTACATGAGCTTTGCGTTTAAAATACTATTTTAAAATTAGTAATTTTAATTTTATATTATAATCAATGGAAGATACGAAGGATTGAAGTATTTTAAGGGACTAAACTGTACTTTAAAACTGAATAATTAAACTATAATTAACTTTAGGATAAACCACTATTTAATCTGACATTGATTTAATTAACTATTTAATTTTTACATTTTGTGAAATTGACTATTTAATATTTGAGATTTTATTCAATCAATGGAATTAGTTATTTTGTCTAAAATTGTTTAATTTAATGTTAAATTAAGGTGAAATAATAAAAATGTAAGGACAAAATAGTTAATTAAGTCAAATTTTAAAGACTAAATAATAGTTTAAATAATGTTATTTTTACTATTTCACTTTTATTTTAATGATATTGAATTAATTTTAGATGGAAGGACTAATTTTATTGAAGGAATTAAACTTTAAAGATTTAATAGTCAGTTTATAAAATGTAAAGATTAAATAGTTAATTATGTCAAATTAAAGAGGATAAACATTAGTTTACCCTTAATTTTAAAATTTTAAAAATTATAGTGTAATCTAATTTAATTGTTGGCAACTAAAATATGAGAAATTTATAATTTTATAATTATAATTAAATATTTTTCAAAATGAAAGATTAAAGTGTCGAGTTGTTAATAAATCCTATAAATTAAAATTATCAATTTTGAGAGAAAAAGACAAATTATAGAAAATATTTGATGATTAATCTAAAGTTTAACATAGTGAAATATACCATAACTAAGTGCTTAATAGAAAGTGAGTGATTGAAATTTTTCCTTTTAATGTGATTAATTATTATCATTTTTAGAAAAATTATTATTTGACTGAGAGGGGAAAAAAAAAAGTTGAGCTACTTACAATTGCAGGAGAAAAAAAAAAGTGTTTGATTCATTGTTGTAATTTGCAAAACAAGCAGAAGAGTAATAATCTCATGGATCATGTACTATAAAAATAAAATAAATTTAAAGATATATTACAACAATAAATAAAAATAAATAAATTTTTAGGGTTATTTTAGTTAATAAAAAAGTTTGCTCTTTGTCATACATCATAGTCGTAACATAAATCACTTTTTAACAGGACCGCTTTAAATAAAAATAAAATTATTTATGGATTGGATTTAAATTTAAAAAATATTAAAATTTTTAAAAAAATTTTTGCATTTGATCATAATTTTTTCATAAATTGAAATTTGTGGTTTGATACACCAACAAGTTCATTTCTTGGTATTGTTTGATAAGAGTTAATAAAAGAGGTAAAACTTCTTAGAAAACGGAAAATTTTAATTTGTTTAGTAGTTATTATTTAAAAAAAATTTAAACAATAAGATATTTACTTCCTGAATTTAGAAAAAATATAATATAAAATACTTTAAAAAAATTAAGATAGTTGGAATTTCTTAATTAAAATATTTATAAATTAACATATATATACAACACTAAGAGTCTGTTTGATATTAAATTAGAAAAAAGTACTTTTCAATAAAAGTTTTTATATTTTTTTAAAAATTGTTTTTAAAATAAAATAAGATAAATTGATTTTTTTTATAAGCATATTTGAAAAAAGTCGTTTATAAAAAATGATCAAAATCAAACAATAAAATTAAAAAAATTTTAAAAGTGTTATAAATATAATGGAGAAAACAAGAACAAAGAATATAGAGAAGATAATAGTTTTTTTAGTCTTTTAGTCTTTTCATTCAATAGTATTAAGTCTTTTATATAGAGTACAGAAGAGAAAGAAATAGGAAACTTTTCCAATAAGGAAAATACAAGAAATATGAAACTTTTCCAATAAGAAAAATACAATCAATACTAATATGAAAACTAGAATATTCATGTATATGGAAAGATATCAATCAAATCTTATAATATATCATAATACTCCCCCTTGATATCTTTTATAAAGAATATGTCTCGTCAAAACCTTACTAAGAAAAAATCCAATGGGAAAAAATCTTAGTGAAGGAAAAAGAGTACATTAATTTTATAGAGATTTGCGCCATAACACTGCCTCGTTAAGAACCTTGCCAGGAAAACCCAATGGGACAAACCTAGGCTAAGGAAAAAAGAGTATAATGTACCAAAATCTTCCCCTCATAAAAATATGATTTCTATTAAATATCTCTTAATCGGCACATGCCAATTTTGTTGACTAACTTTTCAAATGTGGTTGTAGGGAGTGCCTTTGTAAACAAATCTGTCAAGTTGTCAAACTGTATACTTAATGATATTTAAGTAATATTTACATATAATAATCTATTTATAGTACTCTCTTAGAATATTACTTGTGCTATGAATATGCCTTGTTAAAAACCTTGCTAGAAAACCCAGTGGGAAAAAATATAGCTAAGGAAAAGAGTACATTTTATGCGTTATTTTATCATTGTACAAATTGTCTCGTTAAAACCTTTGTCCAAAAAAACCCTATGGGATAAAAACTTGACTAAGGAAAAAGAGTACAATCATATACTAATTCCCTCCCCCTAATGATGACAGATTTTAACACGGCATATACTAATTGATGAAACAATACCGTTTAAATACCACATTAGATAAAAACTTAGTACATAAGTCTATTAAATTGTTACTCAAGCGGATTTGGTGGATATCTCTTCTGGAGCTTATGTATATACAAAAATTTGGGTGAAATTTATGTCTACTTCGTTACCCTTAATATAACCACCTTTAATTTGTGTAATACAAATTGCATTATTCTCAAAATACAATGGGAGTATCTTTTAGTGAGGTACTTCAGGACCATAAAAACCTTTATAAAATTGCAGTACTACCACAAGTGAATACATAGCCAGTCTAAAATCTACCATCATGGAGACTAAGCAAATAACCAATATTCGCATGTAGACCAATTTCTAATATGAATTATAATATTAATAGTATATTGAAGATAACTTCTTACATCGCTCTAATATCTCTTTATAGGTACAGAGTTATACCTAGTTAGGAATTTTTCTTGCAAATGCAATATCAGACCTGATATAATTTGCAAGATACAAGAGTGCCCTATATCACTTATATATGGTACTTCAAGATCAAATAACTCTTTATTATCTTCTTTAGGTCTAAAAGAGTATCTCTTCACTTATAGTGAGCGGATCACCTATTGGTGTGCTTGAGAGAGAAGATTTATCCATGCAAAAATTGCTTAAATATCTTTTCCACATAAGTATACTGGTGTATTAGGACTCCTTAATAATTAGTCTGCAGGCCGATATAAAATTTCATTTCTTTTAAATTTTTCATCTCAAACGCACTTTTCAAATAGGTACATACTTATTTGAGTTCATTAGGAGTCACATTGATATTTAAATCAACTTATACTGCAATAATAACCTATACCATTCTATGGTCTTTTATGAATACAAATGGACATAATATATTATTCACATATCTTTCTTTCAATAATAATTTACTCAAATAATCATACCACATGTCCATATTGCTTTAATCCATACATAAAATTTTGCAATTTGATGAAATATATGTCACATATTTAATGTGTATTCATTTATGAAATACTTAGTCTTTCTGGGACTCTTTTTACTTTCATAAGGCGTACAATAAGCCCTTCATTAACTGCCATATTAATTAAGTATTGGAGCATGATTATTTTCATAATAAAAGAATTATTTTTCTCATAGTCAATAATAGATCGAGTCTAGCTCTACTTTAATTGCCTCATTCCATGATGATCAATCATGTTTATACTAATATTCAGTTATACTTATAGATTGTGGATCCATATTTTCTCTTGTAACAGCAATAACTATTGTTGAGGCAAATTCATCATTGACGATAATTAAATTTTTATCAACTCTTTCTTATATCACAAAAATAATTGAGATCTCATAGTTTTCATTTATATGATCATCAACTCCAAAAGCCATATCTGAAATATCTAATTGTTCTATTGTCTCAGTCTGTGTCTCATAATTAGCTATAGCTCTTTGACTAAGATCTTTCTCTTTAGGAGATTTTATGAGTGGCGCTGCTTTTCTTTTTCGCGAATTTTTGTCTTTAGTTTCAATTTACTATCCACGCTTCTGGCGTGTAGTGAGATTGATTAATTTTTTATTTGCAATTGGAATCACAACCCTTGCTAGGATATTAGCAGTTGTAATATGAGACTTTGTCACTCTTTTAGCATCTATAAATGCATTTGACAGTTAAGTTGTAATTTGTTGCAACTGTATTATTTTGTGAACTTCTGGTTCACTCTAACTTGTATATGGACCAAAATTATTTAAAGAGTTTTCCTTCTAATAAATTTCTCGATATTCTTTAGCACTGCAGATGTTTTTTCTCTCCCTAATGTCGAAAAATATGCTTTATCAAAATAAATTCATAGTCTTTTTTGTGAACCTATTATCGCATATTGAGATAGATTTAATATATTCATGGCACAGAAAAAATTTACGGCTCTTGTCCTTATACAAGTTTCAAGGGAGAGTATATATGATGTATACAATGGCATTCATGCCAAACTTTTAAGGTTTAATTGTTGAACTATAAGTTCAATGCTTGAACTGCAAGTTCAACGCAATATATTGTGCATGTATAGTAGGGATAAAATAGTAATGAAATAACTCATTATAATACGCAACTTATAAAATCCTTGCAAATTACTTTTTTAAAGAGTTTACATAAAATCATCAATATTGAATTGAGTTGTGTTTTCTATATGGGCGGTTCCTATTTCAGAATTTCATGATTTACCAAATGATTTATAGCATTCACTTTAGGGAATACAGTTGTACTAGTGGGCATTATTTAATGATTTCTCATTAGCAATTATTCTTTTAAAATTCTCATTATCTACCAAATGATTTATAGCATTTACTTTAGGGAATGCAGTTGTACTAGTGGGCATTGTTTGATGATTTCTTATTAACAATTATTCTTTGCAACCACTAGAAAAATAATATTTGTAAATTTTCACTTTTTATACTGCCACTACAGGAGCATGTAACTTTATTACCACACAGTTTCAGCTGTGAAGTAATTTTAAACATGGTTGAATTATATTCTCAAATAAACTTCAAGTCTTGTAGGTGCAGATTTAGCCAATCATATTGAGCTTATGGTAGTACCACATATTTCAAGTGATTATATCTATCTTTAAAACTCTTCTAGAAAATATAAAAATTATTAATAGTGAGATATTCAACTTTTAAATCCTCATTTAAATAAGGTTTAAATAGATAATAGCTTTTGCTTTTGCTAGCATTTAAATGTATTTCCTTATCAATAACTCACGTCAAAAATTATTCCCATTGAATTCAAGAGCATATAAAAATTATCAACCAAACTTTAATTCACTTTATTTAAATAACTTAATTTGCATATATTTAAAATATATCTAAATAGACAAATCAGAAAATAAATTAATATTAATTTTAACAAACATTAAATTCATAATTTATCCTACCAAGGAAAGGTAAGCACTAATTATACTTCTCTATACCAACATAAATCCAACAATATATGCAATCCGTAAATAAAATTCATCAATTCACAAATTAACAAAACCATGTCACTTATATAATTTATATTCATCTTATCTCATATTTAAATCTCTAATTGCTTTCACATTTAATGCATATTGACATAAGTAAATTCAAAATATATATAACACACACAACTTTCTTGTAGGCTATTAAACTAACAAATATATATATATATATATATATATATATATATATATATATATATATATATATATATATATATATATATATATATATATATATATATATATATATATATATATATATATATATATATGAGACGTATATTATCCATAAAACAAATTTTGAGTTGAGATGCTAAGACCGAAGGATATGTAATAATATATACGCTAGTAGAATTGATTTCAATTTAATGAATCAAGTAAACCTATTAATATGAATGCAAGATCACCCTTTTCCCACAGAGTAAGTTAATCAATCAATAAATAAATAATTTAAGGTCGGATTTTATGCCAAAAAAAATTATAAATCATGACTTTAAAACTATGCATAAAATGTGTTGTTATAATTGATAACTAATTAAAAGTTGCAATTTGGTTGGTTAATCAAATAGGCCATACGCATCATTACAATACATATAAACAACAATGAAACACCCAAAACAGAAAAATCAAAGCAAAAGGATTTATTTTAATATTATGGCCATACGCAGGTACTTTATTGACATCCAATTTATTTAACGCGTGTAGTTTAAATCAAATTTATTAGTTATTCAAGAATATAAAATATCAAATTTTTAGGAATGTCTATTTTATTTATTTCAATACCCGAAAGAGTGACACCAGTATAAATAATTTTTACTCGTGATGTCGAGGGCCATTAATTAACATTGTCTAATATAAAATCATAATAAAATCAGTCTTTTAAAGACTTGTAGACAATGCATTTAGTTCTTTAGGAACATTTAATGATTCTTTAATGAATTTATATTTGTTTATTTTGATTAGTTTTTCACGAACTATATAGAATATTAGTTCTTCAGAAACTGTAGAGAATACCAGTTTTTCAAGAACTGTAGAGAATATCAGTTCGTCAAGAATTGTAGAGAATATTAGTTTTCAAGAACTATAATTATTATTAGTTCTTTAGGAACTCATACCTTAGTTATTTATTTAATTAGTTTTTCAGGAATTATAAATAATACTAATTTTTTAGGAACTATAATTTAAAATATAATACTAGTTCTTTAGGAACTCATAGCCTAATTATTTATTTAATTAGTTCTTTAGGAACTATAAATAATACTAGTTCTTCAGGAACTAGTATTTAAAATATAATGCTAGTTTTTCAGGAACTATAATTTAATTGATTAATCATTAAATTGTGTATCAAATCTTTATAAATCTAAAAAAAAAAATTTGAGATAAATGATTGTAAGAGAGAAGAAAAAAATAATTTTTTCAAATTAATTAGCCCAATATGTTCAAACGATTTCTTAAAAAAAAAACGATTTAGTTTTTTTTTTCTTAAAAAAAAATGTATTTGATACATAAATATTAATAATAATAGTAATTAATTAGACAAAAATTGTTTACCATAAATTTTGAATTTTATTTCTTTAAATTTTTTCGCTTTAGCTGGGTTGTAGCAAACCACAAGCTATCCAAAATTATGAACAATATTGTAAAACGATTTATACTGATAACGTGTTATAAATATAATGGAAAAAACAAGAACAAAGAATATAGAGAAGAGAATAATTTTCTAGTCTTTCCATTTAATAGTATTAGGCCCTTTATATAGAACACAGAAGAGAAAAAAATAGAAAGCTTTTCCAATAAGAAAAATACAAGAAATATGAAGTTTTTCCAATAAAGAAAATACAATCAATACTAATATGGAAACTAAAATATTCATGTATATAAAAAGATATCAATTAAATCTTATAATATATCATAACAAAAAGAGTTTTTTTAATCTCTAACATCAAATTAAAAACATCCTAAATAAGATTAAATATATTATTGTCTTTTTTTATTAAATAAAAAAAATATATATGTTTGTCTTTTTTCATTAAGTAAAATATATATATATATATATATATATATATATATATATATATATATATATATATATATATATATATATATATATATATATATATATATATGTTTTTAAAAACTTATATGCAAATTACACACGTAGTTATTTTTCTATAAATTTATTTTATAAGAAATAATTTTCTGATAAGACTATTCCTAACTGTATTAAAAAAAAAAAAAAAAAAAAAAACTCTCATCATCTAAATGACAAGCGTGGCTCGGTTGGCAACCACAAGCAGCTTAACATTGTATTTCTTATCAAACCACAATAATCTTCTGAAAACATCACCACAAAGCAATTATTTTTCAGTTGTACATGGCAATTTCTCAAGTTTCCACAGCACCAACAAAAACAAAAACAAAATCAAGAACTAGAGCACGGAGCTACTTCTAGTGGCTCTCATTTTCTGACTCTCTGCGCTTGCTGCTTAAAATGCGCACCCTTCTTACCTTGAGACCACTCTCTTCTTCACCACCTCCGCCGCCATGTTTAACTTCCAATTTCCATTCTTCTCCTTCTTCTTGTTCTTCTTTTCTTTATACTTTCAGACCCAGTAGGCGTTTTCACTTCCTTACTCCTTGTTCTTCTCTTAAATCCACCAAGAAACAACAACAACAGACTCTTCAAAAGACCAATGCTCCTCAGAGCTTAAGATGGTTCTTGAATCCTAAAAGTGGTTCTGATGATGATGATAAGATTAAGGGTGATGCTGCTGATGCTTCTGATGGTGAATTGCAAGGGGATGCTGCTGTTAAAGGTACCCTTTTGGCTGGAGTCTTGCTTGTCGGTGTTGTTGGGGGATTTGCTACTGTTGGTTATATCTACAAGGACCAGATCAATGCCTTCTTAAACCAGTTTTCTGGTTTTATCGAAGGTAATTTTTGTCAGGATTTGATATACTTTTCTTTTCTTTTTTTGTCAATTTGCTATGCGTTTAGTTTATTGGTGTTGGTATTTTGTGTAAAATTTTTGATGCTGTTTTTAAGAATTCAAGAACCCTTTTGGATTTCTACCGGACTTTCAGTATTTGAACCAGTTTTCAGGTCTCATTGAATTGATATCACTTATCCGGCTGATGCATTTGAGAATCTTTGTGAATTTTTTGCATTACCATAGGAAATTAATTCATTTTATGGAATTGCTGAAATTTTTGTGTGGATTAAAAGGTGCTTATATTGGAGATACACTGATATTTGGAAACAGCATTATCACATATGGCACATTTGAAAATGGCTTTAGAAAGGGTTTGAATGGAGCTTCATTTTCTGCTAGAGTAAATGGTCTTTCTAACTATTTTGCTCCTATATCCTCATCATGAACCTTATTTTGCTATGGAGCTGGGTTATCAGATATTTGGATTGGTGTGGGCTAGTTAAACATGGAAAACAGAACAAGTCCTGCACTTTTGGCAATCAAGTAAATATCCAAAGGCCTCGGCATATGCTGTCTTTGCTATGTGTTTTGTTTTTGCATTATTGCATACCAATTTTATACACAATTTACAATTATATATTAAATGATATATTCATATATCTATCAGTAGTGTCATGAATGGCAATTAATGTTTAAAAAGATTTAAAAAAAAAGGGAAAAACAGTACAAAGGGCTGTTTATATATAGTTTATGAGTCATGAAATCAGTATTAGTTGCACTTATTTGAGATATTTATATACAGGAAAAAATGATAAGAGAATTGGCGAGCTAAAAATCTAATAAATGAGCTGCTACTCTTCTTGTTGACCATGAGTTATAATGATAGGATTATTGAACATGGTAGTTGAAGCAGCACTCATTGAGGAATTTCAATGACACTTGATTTGAAAATAGCTAGTTAAATGTGCTCGATTTGGCTCAACTAGACTTCAATGCCAATCTTGTATGGCTTGGTTATATTGTTCCTTAACCCCCACACCCCACCCCCAAATTCTGATTTGCTTAGGTCCTCCTTTTCAATAAGATCTAGTGGTGCTTATCATCTTTATTTCGTAACTTTCATATGTTCTTTCTTTTGTACTAGTGCATTTTCTAGCTTACTGTGGGTGTAGTCAACATTCATTTATTCCTTCCTGGTTATTTCTTGTGCTTCTATACATCTATCGTACATTTCTCATTTCTACTGCAACATTTTGCAAATTCATTGCTAAACACTGCCGGTTGAATTGCTATATTGTACATCTTTCTTTTCAACTTTGTGAGTTTTTATGGTCAAATGCATTTGCCTTTCACTTCTCCATTTCAACCACCTTGCCATTATAGATTGTATCAACTTAATTAGGAACTGCAGAGGCAAAGTTTCATCTCACTAGTTTCCCATTATTTATTGTCTCAGCAGTGGCTGTGTAAGTGCTGGCTTGTAGGCAAAACAAGCATATTAAATGAGATTTTCTGTGTGTTCTCTGGTTGATCAGAAGGTTTTCTCTTTGGATAAAAGTTTTTCCTCTTACAGAGCAAGCACACAGGTGTTTTTTGACATTACATGGTTACAATATGGAGAAGCATGCATGGGACAATCTGATGAACAATTTATTAAATGCAGTTCTAGTTATAAATGAATATGTGCTATTTATGTGTGTGTGTGAGAGAGTTATTTTTATTTTATTTTATTTTTGTTTCCCTCAATATTTTCTCCTCTTTTCTTCTTCCATAGGCCTTAACCTTGTCAGATGTTTTTCTTAGGAGTAATAAGTGGTTTAAAAAAATTACTTTTCTATGTCTGTGGTATGTAAACTAACCACTTGTTGTCTTACTTGGGGAACTATCAGCCTAATGTTGGCTGATCACAATACTGCTCAACCATGGAAGAATTTGGAGGAACCTCATACTCTTTCTAATCTTTAGCAGAACTCAACTTAAATTTTCTTGGCTGCGAAAGTTGATGGGCTTTTTGGGATGAGAAGAGAAGGCTGACATGGAAAACTGAGTCTCTTTTTGATTCGTAGTGTTAGCATTTAGGTTTTCCTGAGTATGATCTTGTTTCCTTTGGAGTTGACTATGGAGTTTCTTAGTTCTCATTAGGAGAATTTGCTGTACGTTTGTATTTTTTTTTTTTAAATTGTTATTTTCTCCGTTTTGTTAGTTTATATCTAAAGAATAGGACCAAGTATACAGTGTTTTTTTCTTGTGTGGTTGTCTTTCCTTTCTTATTTTGGTAAAGTAGGAGCAATAACTCTGATGCTTGATGTTCTCTTCTATTGGTTTAATGTGTAAATTTAATAGATACACATGATCTTGCTCTGAAAGTTCTGCACCTAATTCAAGATGAATTTATGTGCTGCCTTGTACACACTAAACCATTTCCCTTGCTAGATGTATTTTGAGATGGTGCTAGGCTGTGCAATGAAAATCTTATTTTTGTTTCATTTCTTTGTTGTAGAATGCACTTACTGGAAATTCATATAATAATATGGTTGTCTTTAACAGGTTATGGACCAGCTGGATATGCTTTATTTGTTGCAGTTTACGCAGGACTGGAAGTAAGCAATTTTTCCTCTTTCTTGAGTTTAGTCTTAACTTTCTGCTTGATGACTAATTTGCAGCTTTAATACAATCTGCACAAACTTCAAGGTTTTGCAACAGTAATTTTTTTAAAAATTAACTACTCTAGTAGACTGAAAAAGAGGGTTGCATGCTGTATCACAAGCTAAAATGTCTTAATGTTAAACTTGCTCCTATTTTCTCACTGAAGAATCATTTGATCGTTCACATTGTCTGAATTCCATATCCTTGTAATTGTTTCAAATAACAACAAAACAGTAATACTTGTTATCCTGTGCTGAAACTGACTTTTAACTGATCTATGTCTGCTAGATCCTTGCAATTCCAGCAATTCCATTAACAATGTCAGCAGGTCTTCTTTTTGGCTCTGTTATTGGCACCATCATTGTCTCTTTAAGTGGAACAGTAAGTTGGTTTGTTTATTCATGCTATTTTGAAACACAGGAGAAGAAATTCATGATCTTGTGTTCTGGAAGCTATTTGTAATTTTCTTATATCCTTTTCAGGTTGCTGCAAGTGTTGCCTTTCTAATTGCTAGATATTTTGCTCGTGAGCGAATCCTTAAACTGGTTGAAGGAAATAAAAAGTTTCTTGCCATCGACAAAGCAATTGGTGAAAATGGATTCAGAATTGTTACCCTACTTCGTTTGAGCCCTTTGCTTCCATTTTCCCTTGGAAATTATTTATATGGATTGACTTCTGTTAAGTTTGTCCCATATGTTTTGGGAAGGTTTGCCCTCCTTTTTCTCTCTAGGTGCAGATGTGCTAAATTGGTATTCTGAATGATATTATATTGTCATAGCGTACATTTCTTGTATAACAATATGGTATCCTTTGTGTAGGTCTGAATAGACTAAATCCTAATATCTGACTTTAGAAGTTCTAGAATATCTTTCCAACAGTAGCCAAAAGTGACTGCAATTTTTTAATACAATGTAAATTTAATAATAGTCTCCTGAAGTCTATGGCTCAAAATTGCAAGATATATTTGCATGAAACTTTGTAACTCTCACTGATTTGCTGTAAACTACATCTAATTGTTTTTTGCAATTGGAAGCATCTTACTAATTCAGATTCAATTGTCATGCAGTTGGTTGGGAATGCTTCCAGGAACATGGGCTTATGTGAGTGCTGGTGCATTTGGCCGTGCAATTATTGTGAGTTTGCTCTCACTTTCTGTGCTGCTTTGATTTCTGTTTGCATACATGGAGGATTTCGATGTGTTATCTTTAGTTCTTCATTTTTTCTTGATATATTGATATTTCATGTTCTATGATACTGGAAGTGAGAATAAATAATTTGTTAGAGTTTTAGATGTATTAGTTATAAGTCAGCATCTTTGTTATCAACAATGTTGTCTCTTCTGTGAGGAATGTGGCTAAAGAACATGTACCAGAAATCACTCAGTTGCTGCACATGATAGAGTGTGTGGTATGACACTAATGATAGTACCACCAACTATTGGAATGGTGAAGAATTGAAGAACTAAATGTTATGGAATATTTAGTTATGATTATGCCATAGCTTCATCCTAGTAAATGATTGGTGTCGTTGCAATCAAGGTTACTTAAGAAGCATCACTAGAATGATTGACAATCTGAACATGGATGATCTGGTAGAGCCAATGTTATGCAGCAATTTGTTTGGATAATGTGACAAATAATCTGTATATTCAAATATCAAAATAAAGAGTCAAGGAGGGAATCTTTAGCACAAGAGAGGGATATGAGAATGCCATCTTCTTTGCCACAATGTGGTATGGCCTGCACAATATAATTAAAAAATATTATTTAATGGTATCATTATGGAGAAAACTTTAAAAGGAAAAATGCGTCAATCTGGTATCTAAAAACATCAGTATTCCATTACCTCCTACGTCACTAAACTTGTTCTCCCTTGGGATAACAGGTAAAAGATGTAGTCCACCTTGTCATCTATCTCTTTAATTTTGAGATTATTAGTGATGGTCTTGCATTCAATGCTATAGTAAATAGTCTGATTCCATTTTTTATTTGCAATCTTATTAAATGGAATGTTCCAGCAAGATGAATCTGAGATTGGATTAACTGGAGGGAACAATTCACTGTTGACTCTTGGGCTGGGGTTGTTGGCTACAGCATTAGCTGCAGCATATGTGACAAGGCTTGCTCAGGTAAGGCTCTTTCAATGGCACTTACAATATGGACAACAATAAATTCTATGCCTAAATGCTATATATTCCCATTGGAGGTCATAATAATAAATAAAATGGCTTTATGATGTGTTATGATGTCAAATTTTGTGTGCCTCTGCAGTTCTTTTAAAAGTAGGTGCCATGATGATGCTTCATATTACCTGATTAAATGATTTTCTTGATTTAAAATCTGTTCTTTATGCAATCTGCATCTCAATACATTCTCGTATGTCAACATGGCTATTGTTCTAATCCATTGGGCGACGTTAGTAGCATCCCTAATTTTTGAAGAGGATATTTTGCCTCAGCCAAAATAGGTTTTAAACTTGGTGGCCGCACTTAGGCCTTAGCCATTCTCATATTGGAAGAACCATCTGTCTGTCTTTATCTTCTCCAAGCACCGGTAGCATGGACTAGTCTCTGGCTTTGAGATTATTGTCTTTGATAAATTATACTTTCTGATAAACATGTCTCTCTAATTAAAACCCATATGTTCAATAAAATATAAGTCAAGAGCCAGAAACTAACAATTTAGTTACATCACACATGAGATTCTTGAGCATGATATTTAACAATTAAATAAAATAAATGAGCATTAGAATTTCTGAACTGGCTGAAATTTGCAATTTCCACAAATAAATTTTCTGGGAAATTTTCCCTCAAGCTATACTGTATTTTGGTTACTCAGAATTTGTGTTACTTGTGTCTGATTATTTTTGTTTTTACTGTGCTTATTTGCAGGATGCTGTAAAAGATATTGAGTAGAAGTAGTAAAATAGGCTTTACCAAGTTAACAAGACAATATAATTGGAATTGTAAAATTACCGGGACCATCTTGTAAATTCATTTGTATTATTTATGATCCAATCATATAGGAAAATACCTCCTCCTCCTCTTTCCTCCCCCCACCCGCGCCCCCCCCCCCCCCCCCCCCCCCTCCCCTTGTAAATTGGGGATCATTTGGGGTTTCTATATAGTTTAAAAAAGCACAATTATTACTAATTTTGAACTACTAATTTTGTTTAGATGCTTATCAGAGTCTAACTTCTGATGCAAGTTATCTCTAATCCGTATGTGTGTTTATGCTATTGGGAATGAGTTACTCATCCCTCCATGGGTTCTATGTGAAACAATCACCTTTCTTATGCTTCATTTTGTAGTCTAAATTGTACATTTTTTGAAGTTTACCTCTGATCAGGTTTTGAATCTAATTCATCTAAATTTCATAAGCTTCTGGCTGCTCCTTGACTGATTCTTAGTTTAACTGCTTTTGGTTAAACTAGGTTAGGGGAGCTAATATCCGTTTATTCTTCTATATACTAGGTTATTTTGCAAATTCTCACCGTTTACTCGTTTGTATTAGCTGATTTAATCTTTGGTTAAGTCCTATAGTTCTGGAAGTTCGATGAGATTTGAAAGATGATAGATACTTTGCTGCTTTATTTACTTGGATTTAAGTCAAAACCTTAAAGCTGTGCTAGATCTTTGCATAATTTAAGTCCCTACAAAAAGCACTTATACTGAGGAAGAAAAATGGGTTGCAAAAAGAGTTAGTATTGGATTTACATGCGGGCTATTGTTCCTCTGGTACGCCCCCAAACTTGTCAGGCGTCACGGCACAAATGGGGCAAAAACATTCACAAATCACAACGATTTTCATACATGTTCCCGCCAGGACTCCAAGTTTTTGGTGTACGTAGTCAAGTACAAAGAGCACTGGAAAATATCAGTAAAATCTTGTCCTGAAATTTTAACATCAAGTTTCCTAGGAGTTTTCAGTTCCAGATGATACCGAAACAACCCTCTATGATACCAACAGAGTAGCAGCTCCCCATCTTGGATGTTCAAGAGCTTTATATCTTGTTGCTGTTAACTTGAAAATGGGTATCGATTCAAGTCCCAATCAAGATTGATATTTACCTTTCAACCCAATGCCACTTTGTAGAGTCTTCAAGCTCCCAAATCTTTGTGTTTCTTGTATAGACGACAGAATAGTAACTTGCTCTCCATTTGTAAGAGTTGCATCTTTGCACGCTCCATCTGACACCTGCGACATCTATTCCCAGGATGAGGCATAACTTGGAGTTTTTCAGTTTGTGTTAAATGTGAGTATGGATGCACTACAAGCATGTCTATAATTTAAACCCTCACTGTCAACTATCCAATAAGTAAATCCATTTACATTTACGGGAGCAATCTCAAAAGTGGGCCCATAACTAAAAGTACAAAGCCTTCGCCAATTCATGCTGTGCTGATAAAGTATCAGATAATGCCAGCCATTGCCATTGCCATTTCGATATTGATATGCATAAGTCAACCTGTATTCTCTTGTCAACAAGTGAAAATACATACCGCAGACATCGGGTTATGTCCGAACTGGTTTTTCCAAGGTTATTTCTTCCAGTGTAATGGGGTTGTAAATAAGGAAGATTGACGATGGAGAGACTGGTTTGTATTCTTCAAATATGATGAATCCATTGTAGCTAAAAACAAGCTTATGCAAAATCTTTTGCAAGTTGAGCGTGGGTTTATTGTATACTTTCTTGATCATCCTGTTCTTCTTAGCTCCTTGATCGAGAAAAAGATACATCCAAGCCATCTGTACAGAAGTATGATTTTGGCCGTCTATATTGTATAAAAACAATTGGACAGGTTCTTGTAAGGTGGGCTTCAGAAAAAAGTGGAGTGCGGACAAGAGTCTTCCATTCCTTAGAGACACTACGCATTTGAGAACTTCATCCGCTGGAAGCCTACTCAGTATTTCAAAAATGATTTCATTAGGAAGAGGTCTAACATCCCCCCTCTTAAGTGCGGGGAATATGTTCAGAAGCTCCTTCCACAAGTGTGCAATCCAGATAAAGCATTCAAATTCCATTCTGCCCAAAAGCAAGAGCACTGATTGAACTCTGAATAAATAGAACGAAGAAAAAGGAATACGACTGAATGTCGTATTCACAAGAATAAATGAGTTAATTCACTGAAAATTTCCGTGGGGGCGAGCAATTTCCACGATGCTTAGTGAGACGAGAACAAATGAATGTTTAGTTACTCGTATAAGTGTTTTTCAACAACTAGTGAAGTTACTGTTTATTTAGCATAAGTAATACGACATGTAGGAATACAATCCACAAATATGGCATATTATGCAATCAAATCTCCAAGCAAGTTTTATATAATAACAGAAGGCAATAGGAATGCATAAAAGTAACTGCATGAAACTAAATGAGAGAACACACAGACACAGTAAAGAAGAATGCAAAAGAGACAGAAAAACACTCAAATAGAAAGAGAAGATAGTGGCTTAAAGGTCTTATTCAGCAGCCATAGAACCTAACTAATCCTTCTTGCACATACAGTAGAACAGCATTGATACACTGTGACATTTAAATTTTGAGGAAAACAAAGGAGTTTGAGCATGAAATACAAAGCGAACCACTAGCATGAACAGTTGCTGAAGTAGACAATTAAGGAAAAGGCAGGAAATCTAATATTGATTGAAATCTGAAAAATAATACAAGACTGTGAATTTATACGCCAAAAAAAAGAATCCTATCACGATTAGGATTAGGCATCCTAAACTAGGATAAATATATACTAACACTAATAATTAGGAAAATACTAAACCAATACCAACTAGGATAGAAAGAAACCCTGAACATACCTGCGTTGTTCTTGGAGCTTCTTATTATGCAAAAAATGATAGAATTAGGGTTTGTTAGAAACGGAGGGAGTAAAGAGGAGAAAGAGGATAACATGACTCTTCAAAAACTGCGGCAAGGGAGAGAGTCGAAAGCTAAGCCGTTTTGATAAGGTGATATACATATATATATATATATATATATATATATATATATATGAAAAAAAAAAACAAAAATGAATCTCTCCGTATAAATATGTGGCAAATTATATTATGGACCCCGGATCCACATTGGATCATGGATATAAGATATAGTGAAATATTAAGTACGTAATAAAAATAAATAAATACTTAGTTCATGTATTACCTTGTGATTTGATTGGTACATGTTTGATTCATAGGCTTTCTTTTTTCATTTTTTTTAGTTATTATATTTTTTTTACTTTTTTTTATTTATTTGTAATATTTTATAATTAAAATTATATTTATTTTATTTTATTTCTCTGAGAAAAAATTATATTAATAGTTAAATTTTTTATTTTTTAAATTAAGTGCTAATTATTTTTTTTCATTTTTTATTTGTTTAAATATTTAGAATTGAATCAGTTAATTAAATATTTAGAATTGAATCAGTTAATTAAATATATAAATTAAATGGTGATTTTTTTTAATTTTTTTATTTGTTTCAATACTTGAAATTGAATAAATTAATTCAATATATAAATTATTTTTTTTCTCCCATCTAATAATTGTTATAATTTTAATTAGATATATTTAAATCATTATAATTAAAATAATTATTAAAAATATTTAATAACTCAAGTTATAATATAATTTATTTTGAAAAATAGAATTTCATCTTTAAATATAAAGTGTATGTTCATTACTTATAAAATATATGTTCATTATTTATAAAGTGTATATTTATATGTTATTAATATTAGGTTTATTGAACATAAAATTTAAATTCATTAATTATAAAGCATATACTTATCTATTATTAATGTCAAGTTTATTAAATATAAATTTTTAAGTTCGTTTACTTTATAAAGTATAAATTATTTATTTGTTATTAATGTCATGTTCATTGAATATAATTTATATTAATAAAAAATATATACTTTAATAAATTTTAAAATAAAAATAAAAATAAAATAAAAATGCAAAGTAGATTAATAAATTATCAATAATAATATAATACAAAATAAAGAGATGAGGTATGGTAAAAAAAAATAAATTGTTATTTATATAAAATAAAATTAACATAATTTTAATTGTTTGTATTACAAACAAATAAAAAAGAAAAAAATTGACTTAAAAGCGGTCCCCAAGCATTTAAAATAAAAAATTTTAAAAAATGAATTGTTATTTATATAAAATAAAATTGATATAATTAGCAAAATTAATATAATTTTAATTATCTATTAAATAATGAAAAAGTTTAAAATAAAAATAAAAATAAAATAAAAATGCAAAGTAGATTAATAAATTATCAATAATAATATAATACAAAATAAAGAGGTGAGGTATGGTTAAAAAAAATAAATTGTTATTTATATAAAATAAAATTAACATAATTTTAATTGTTTGTATTACAAATAAATAAAAAAGAAAAAAATTGACTTAAAAGCGGTCCCCAAGCATTTAAAATAAAAAATTTTAAAAAATGAATTGTTATTTATATAAAATAAAATTGATATAATTAGCAAAATTATTATAATTTTAATTATCTATTGAATAATGAAAAAGAAAATACAATTAATATAATTTTAATAACATATTTCAAACAAATAAAAAAAGAAAAATAAAGAAAAAAATATAATAATTAAAAAATAAAAAATAAATAAAGAATAATTAAAAAAAATTGTCTAATTAGCCTTAACTGAAAAAAGAAAAAGTAAATACAATGTTTAGTTTGGGATTCAAACCTATGCCTAGAGAGAGTGAGGACAAAATGTTAACTATCTAGACCAATCATTTTTATCTATATATTTGCTACATATATAATAAGTAATTGCTACATATATAATAAGTAATTGTATCTCGGGTCTATAATGTAATATGGACCGGAGTCCATATTATAACAACTCATTCTACACCAATTTATGGTTTTATTTGGGTTACTAATTTCCTTTTTTTTTTTTTTTTTTTTTTTTTTTTTTTTAAATCTCATAATTTTATTTTTTTAAATGAAAATATATATATATATATCTAAATTTTGAGAAGGTTCTTATTTGTTTATTTTTATTTATTTATTTTAATTATTTCAATTTTTATTTTACAATAATTAAATATGCAAATTTACTGCGATTCTAAATAAATATCTAATATCTTTCTCTTTTCTTCCCTTTCCTTTTCCAATAAAAATAAAATTATATATATATATATATATATATATATATATATATATATATATATATATATATATATATATATATATATATATATATATATATATATATATATATATATATATATATATATATATATATATATATATATAGTTAAATTTCTAAACTATCAAATTTATGTCAACTTATCTCACAAATTTTATTTATTATTTTTAGTTCTGATCTATATATAATAAATTCAATTTACATATTTTTTTTATTATAAATTACAAAAAGACAATATATCATTCAAAAATTATAAGTATGCCATAAAGTCATAATTTAATAATGATTATAGAAACTGTATCTTAACCAACAAATTTCTTATTTTTTTAAATTTTAGTAAATTAAGTGATTATTTCTATTTTAGCAAATTTTTGTGATTTTTAAGTTTTCCTTTAATTTTTATCTTAAAATATTAAATTCGCATATTTTCAATTTTGGAAAATAAAATTATGTTTTTATAAAGCAAAAAAGTTAAAATTGTTATAAAATAAAGAACAATTATAAAGAATAGAGAAAATAAAAGAAAGCATAAATTTTTGTGTGTCTCACTTAATTGATTGTAATATCTATTTACAAGTATAAAAGGTTATAGAGATAGGAATAGAAATAAAGTTCTATTTACATAAGAATATCTATTTATAGTGATATGATAGACTTCAATCTTATTATATTACTTAAATATTATCACAACAAAAATTAACTTTAGAGATATATAGTCTAAAAATTAATCTTTTTTGAATTAAGGAAGTTTTCATTTATTCATTTATTTATTTTTTAATATTTAAAAGTGATGAAAATAAAAGAATAATAAAAAGAAAAGAAAAGAAAAAAGCCTAACCCAGCTAACCTGTACTCACTAGTCACACAAACTCAGCACATACTCTCACACACGCACAGAATAGACTCTCACCCTTCATCACTGTCACTCTCAACAACCTTTCTCACACAGCTCTCTCCTCTTAGTCGCTGATGCCAGAAACAAAATGGCCTCTTTAAAGAACCCTCTCCTCTTGGTCGGGGGAATATGACAAAAATATACTACTCAAAAAACTTAATTACCCATATATGCTATTTTGAAATTTATTTACCTATATATGCTACTTTTTTAGCTGGGGGAGTGGGGACCATAAAACCGGAAGTCAAACTTCTGATTTTGTACGCGCAGACTGTCCAGAAAACTGGATATTTGATATCCAGTTCTTCTGCACATGTGGCGAGAAACTGAATATTAAACATCTGATTTCTTTTTGTCTTCCCCTCCCACACCCCACACCCCCCCCCCCCCCCCCCCCCCCCCCCCAAATTGACAGCCATTCAATGGCATAAAACCGGATCTTAGAGATCCGGTTTCCATCCCCTTATATACCTCACCAAAATTTCACCTTCAACCAGATTTCCCTTCATATATGGGTGTATTTTTGCGCAAGGAGGTAAGTAATTTTTTTTTTATATTTATTATATGTTTTTTAAACAAATATTTATAATAAGTAATTTTTTTTAATATTTATTATAAGTTTTTTGAAGCAAATATTTTAAGTTTATATCTCATATTAAAAAGTGGTTATTTGTAATTTTAATTGACAAATTTTTTTCTCTATAATATTTTTTTAATTAATAATTTTTTGAAATTACAAATAAATGAACTAAATATTTAGGTGAAATAATTTTTTTTTTAAATTTTTGTTTGGATTTTGGAAAAACTAAACAAATACAATTTTTTGAATAATAAATTTTAAGAAATATTATATAATTAATATATTATTTATAAAATAAGATAATAAATAATGTTTAATTGTATAATATTAATAATGTATAATATTATAAGTATAATATACTAATTTAAGTTAAGTTAAATATATAATTTAATAGCATAAATTAACATCATTACTTTATATTTATCTCAACTGATTTGAATTTATTTAAAATGCATATGAAATGTCCAGTTTAGAAATATGCTACTATGCGAAAATTGAAATTTCGTTGCTGATAGTGCATACTAAATGTTAATTGCAATATTTAATTTTAATACAATGAATGAACTTTAAATTGACAGGTTGAAGCATTAATCGTAAAAAGAAAAATACATCTTTAATAATTTCACGTTTCAATGATGACTATGAATGTGAAAAATTTACAGATCCAAAAGAATATTATGCCGGTTTGAGGCATGAATAGTTTTTTTGAGCGGAAGAATCAAATAGATTGGTAGAAGAATTACATACTTTTGGAGCTCCGATCGTACATTGTCGATCATTGAATTTGATAAGGAGAAATAAGTCTACATACGAAACTGGTATTATTTGAATATGAAAAAAGAATATACGGATGCTTCGTCACATATCAAGATATTACATGTTGCAACTTGCAAAAGAACTTGCTTCTATCAATGGCAGAACCTTATCTAATACAGAAGTTAGTAATGTGTTTAGGTACCACAAATATGCCTTTGATAATAAAATGTCTGATGAAAAAGTGTAGGATATGATGTTTAATTTTAATATTATAAGGTTATTTGGTATGTGTTATAGATTGTATTGAATAAATTGTACTAATATATTAATTTAATTATTTTAAATTAATTGTAATAATATTAAATTGTCATATATATGCGAATTGTCATAAATGTATTGTTTGGATCGATATAGAAGCATTGATTCAACAAATGTGTGTAGTGTTTAATGAAGAAATATTATAATGAAAACTTAGGAAAATGATATGAAATATGCAAATATAACCATTCAAAAGAATATTATATTAATTGTTCATTGAAAAAAAATAACTAATGGTTACGACCTCTGTGTGTCCCTTGAACATGATATCGGTCTCCTCCAGTTCTACAAGGTGGAGACTGATGGTTACATGGTGGATCACGTCTTGGCTAAACTATAATAGGTTGCACTTCTGGAGGCTTTTCTTTTGCAGCAGTAGCATCCTGTTCTTGTCCATCCATTTGATATGGAATAGGAGAATGTGTAAAAGTAGGTTTTGATGTAGGAAATTGAAAAAAAGCCAGTGCAATCATATCAGTTGGAGTGAAGAACCCGTCAGAATACTCTGCTTGTTATGTGGGAGTTCCACCCCACTGTGCTCCTATCCAAGGTGTGAATGTAGAAGATGGTATTGGTATATATAGGTTCAGTGGAAACAGTTCAGTTGCAAAAGGGTCATAAGGAGGTTGCCTATGTGAACTGAATTGTGAGAATTGGGTGGAGTACTGTCTATACAAAACATTTATAGCATCAGGTGGCTGAGCCCTTGATGAACTACCAAACTCAAATCTAGTTAATGTGCTGGGTTGAAACCTATCATCAACTGTGGCATCCTGCTGACCAGATTGGTGGAATTCTACTGGTCGCAATACATCAGAAAAATCAGATGTACTCGTCGAGCGCCTTTGGTTTGCACTCTGACTAGAACACCATTGAGCTCGTCATTCACTGGACCTATATCCAGCTGATGATGTTGTCGAACTTCCTTTGGCTCTGGAGGTTGGCCTGTGACAATAAGTTCCTCCTCAGCCAATGTATCAAATAAGGTTTGATTGATTTCATGAATTGTCTCAACATCATTTGTTATACGGATTCTCTCCACAACATCTTTCTGCAAGTAATATATTATTAATTAGATATGACATAGAAAAAGTGAAATAATGGGAGTTTTATATTACTGGAACAACAACTAACCATTGTGGCAAACAAACCACCATTGTGAGATAAATATCTTATAGTGATCATTTTATATCATTCCATATACTGAGAATGGTATTGTGGACATGTCTCTCGTGGTACATCTACACGGATTTGCTGACATCTATCATTCCATATTGCAATCCACTACTGATGATGCACACGCTAGTCACCTACCCCAGAATATAAGTTAATGCCCTCAAGCCCTCTAGGTTGATGAGGCTATATCAAAATACGTTGTCTCTATCCAAACTGTCTGAAAATTCTATCGAGTTGGTGCTATTGGACAATATAGAAGAATATAAGTGGAACAACTGCTTACCATATATCTTGCCCATTATGGCAATAATCAGGGAGTGGTTCCATTATCTCGTGGTCATAGGGCTTCCATATCATCTACATTATAGAAATTTCAACATTCATTAGAATACATGAAAAAAAAATAACATATCAATAATTATGTCATTTGTGTAATCCTAATTACATACTTGCTGATCATGCATAACATCCAATTTATACTGAATAGCTAGCAAGACATGGGTAACAACCTCAGTAACTCGTTTAGAGGTGCTCCATCTGTATGTAAAATAAATGTAATTAACCATGAACATTAAATAAATTAATAAATATAATTTGTACTCAACCATTGCCTAAGAGGGGCGTCAGCAACTGGCATCCTTTGATGTAGGGTGGGAGAAATTATAAAAAGTCTATTCCACGCCCAAATCTATAATAAGAATACTAGTCCTACAATTTCAGTTGCGTCCCGATGAGCTACCGAACATAACTTACTATACAAATATGCAAGACATGCAGCTCCTCAGTTGTATTGACCAGTAGGGTCGAAGTCCTCAAGAGAGGCAACCACATAAAATGTACTCGACTGTCATTGTCAGTGATGAATAAAACTCCACCAATAAGAGGGAGTATATATGCATCCATCTGAAACTCAGTCAGGTCATCGGAAAGAGTGCCAAATCTTATATTTAGCTAAGTAAATGACACTTTGTTACCTTTAATTTGCGAGCCCTCTAGGAATTGACCAAGAAGTCTTATGCATAGATCACGTCCATTAATGTATGTAGTACCTGTCACTGCATGACCATCTATAGGTAGACCTGTCTGTATGCATATGTCTTATAAGGTGATGGTCATCTTTCCAAATGAAAAATGGAATGTATGTGTCTCAGGTCTCCATCCCTCTACAAGCGTAGTGATAAGATGGTAGTCTAATTGAAAAGAGTCCAGTCTAGACAAGCCATAAAATCTAGTGCGGCATAATCACGAAAGTACGCGGTCATCAATCACAAAATCACGTAATAATGATGCATTATGCCTGCATCTCAATGGCGTGCTAGCTGCCTCATCCTCCCATACATCTCTTGATCGATGATCATCCTGCATGTCCAACAATATAGCATCATATGGTCCAGGATATATGTGATCTGCAGCATGTCCACCCTCCATACCTAAATAGACACAAGTAATCAAAATGACATTAAATATGAAAGTTCATATGAAATAAGGATAGTGTATTATGAAAGCATATAAAATGTACAAATTTATCATATATTCATAATCAAAATAAATTACACAACTTCATACTAAAACAAAACAACAATATAGTCATACATCTACTTCTATCTGTGAAATTACAAATTCAATAATAGAAGAAATTACATAATTTCACATTGAAATTTATATAATGTTATCAGTGACATATGTTTCTTTGGCATTCATAAAATAACATGCTTGTGTTTTTTATTTGATGTATCATACATTTGTTTCTTCATCTAAAAGTTCAATATCAGATGAATACTATGTCGATGCTGCAAGAGTTCTAAAAATACGTGTTTGATTGATGTCCCTATTGTGAACCCTCAATTTTATACCCTCATTATCCAATCGTAGCCTTAGCACTTGCTGGGTTTAATGAGTTATGGGGAGCTATTATAGTAATCTTGCTAACCGGTTACCGAGCGGGGGTTTGGGGGCATTGAAAATTTTTTAGCTTTCAATTACATTGCCACTAGACATCCAAAATTCTTAAACTTCATACCAACAACCAATATCTAAAAAAAAAAAAAAAAAGAGCACCACGTTAGCAGCCGGTGGCGCTGCCACCCTCTTGGGCGGCGAGTCGCCCATAACATCGGTAGAGCCGCCCAGGGGCCAAGTGGAGCCGCTTAGGCCTCCGGTGGCTTAGGACCTATTGCATGCCTGCATTCCCCAAAATACCCTCCAATATAATTTTTTAGCTTTTTTTGTAGCTCTACCCTTTTGGTCTTTTCACTTTTTCACTTCTCAAACTACCCTCACTTACTTTTCCTATAAATTCCCCGCTCCACTCTCATTTCTAGACACCTCTTGAATTAGTATTGATGGTTTTCTAATAATTCCTCTCTTCTTCTCCCTCCAATCACTCTTTAATTAATTAATTAATTATCTCACACTAACTAAATTAATTAATCTTTTTAATTAACTAAAATTCTCTTTTTTTAATCACTCAATTAATTAGTTAATTAATCTTTTTAATTAATTAATTAATCACCTTTTTTAAAATAAAATTAATCATTTTCTTAAATTTACCCTTTATCTAAATTATTAATTAATCTATCCACCCTTTTCATCATATTAATTAGTTAATTAATCCTTTTAATTAATTAATTAATCCTCCAAAATCAATCATTTTCTTAATCCACCTTTCATCCAAATTAATTAATTAATCTATCCATCCTTTTCATCATATTAATTAGTTAATTAATCATTTTAATTAACTAATTAATCTTCTAATCCATCCAATCAGTTGGTCTTGATAAAATGGAACTTCGGTCAGGTAAAACTCTCTGCCCACCAAAAGCAAAGGTATTAGTCTTTTTCCCTCACTCTCAAAACACCTAAACCAAAATCAATCTAATTAACTCCTAAACACCTCCACTTAATGGTGGAACGAACTACATGGGTTTTGATCCCCTATTCACTGGGGTACGTAGGCACGTTTGGAACCTAAATCCAAACCTCAAATCCAAATTTCTATCAATCTCTTTTTCTTTTTAATTTATGGATATTTTATTTTTCTCCTTGCACTCATGTCACATTCATGCATCTTATTTACAATTATTATCTTATAATATTTGTTATTCATGAAATCAATTTTTCAAAGTCAAATTAAACTTAAGAGCCAAATTTAGATTATTTAAAACTAAAAACCTAGTCCCCAAACTCAACCTGGTTCGAAGGCTAATGATTTTTATCCTTGGGCAAATTAATTAAAAAATTAATGAATTGGAGTCAATTTAGGTTTTTTCCTTAATATTTTTCCAACTAAATAAAATTAAGGTGGTGACTCCTAAAATCATTTTCAAAATCAACCAATCCGAACCCGAGGGTTCCATCGTGAGTCTAAACCTAAATGAGCATCCCGGTTCCTTCTAGCGGACTGGACCGGTATTCGAGCGAGGCCTTACACCTATCTTCAAAAAATTTCTTGGCACGACAGTTAAAGTTAAATCTATTTATTTTTATCATAATGCAATTATTTTCTTCCCTTATGCAAAATAATGCATGACAAATTTCATCGGCAATTGCCCTTGACATATAGATTGCCTTAGCACGGGATAATGGGATACGGAAAGCATTTGCTTCTTCCCAACGTATTGATGATTGGTGGGTGCAATAAGACCATTCATCATGTATCGTTGTAATAACATGCTTACTGTACTATTGATTGGGGTCAATAGGATAATAGAAATCATCATCGAGGGATCAATGTTGACCACATGACCTAAATATGTCACCAGGAGTGTAAAATGACATTGTCAACTGAAATAGATTATATGACATATAATTAAATAATAATGTATAATTATATATTGCTTGTATATAAGGCAATAAAGTTAAAATAAGTGTATAACTATAATAATACGTATTATTACAACAACTAGCGTACAATCACACAATAAGCATTTCATTGATTTTTTCTACTATTTGTAGTGGGACATGTTTTAATGTTATGGCTAAGTTGACCACAAAATCTCCATGAATAATTGGATTTTTCATTAACTTGCTAATTCATCTCATTTTTTATCCTCGTTGACTTTGGTCTACCACTGCTACATAACTATTCCGAGTTAGGTTTAACACACAGGCTTTGACAAGCAGGCTAATAAGCTAGATGACCTTGGGGATGAAAGTTGAATTCCCAGCATCTTAAGGAACCTTCCAACTTGTAAAATGGGGAAATGAATTGGTTGAAGTCCATGCCATTCTTCAAACAATATGTAATAGCATGCAAGCAAGGAATCTTATATTGCTGAAATTTATCGCATGTCCATTCAAGTTTTGCCAGTTCCACCACTTGTGCATTGCCACCTTTAATCTTTCTTTTCTAATTCTGGCGACTTGTGGTCACTTCACATAGACCTGTTCGTCTATTGAAGTGTTGTACTATATGAACACTTGCCTATCGGGTCTATTTAGCCAATTTCTCCCCACAAAAAATGGTGTATGTATGACCTTCTTGTATTTCCTTTTTACACTCTATGCTGTAGTGATCAAATGCATTAACAAGTTTATTAAAAATTTTGTTAACGATGGTGATTATTTGCAATCCTCGTACATCTTTCAAAAAATTATTAACGGATTCAGCAATATTGGAAGTCATGCTACCATATCTAAAGCCATCATCATGAGAAAGGATTGATTACTCTTTTGGGATTTTTAATAACCATTTTGATGATTCCTTGTCCAATGTTGTGATCTCCTTTTGCATTACGGTAAATTTTCTCTTTTGTATCTCGTAAGCTTATGAACAAAAAATAATTTTAATGAATATAATTGACACACAATTTAAAAGTAGTTAATGACTGAGGGAATGTGACATACCAGCATCTTGTATCATTTTTTTTCATTTTTTCATTTTTGAAAGTTGTGTTATAATTACTGACCACATGGTGTATGCAATAACGATGCGGACACATTTTCCACAAATCATTTTTCATGGCATTGATTATCCCTTTATGGCGATCAGATATCACACACAACTCTTGGCTATCGATGACAAATGCCTAGATACATGTCATGAACCAATTCCAATTGTAGTTATTCTCTAATTAAACAATAGCAAATGCTACAGGGAGAGTATGATTGTTTCCATCTAATGCCGATACACATAACAAGACAGCTTTGTACTTTTCATAGAGAAAAGTACCATAAACTATGAGAACAGGCCTGCAATGTTTCATTCATTCGACACATGGTTTAAAGCACCGAAATATATGTTCAAATAGGCCACTTGATGGTTCAACATGAAGAACATATTTTGAACCAGGATTGGATGCTTGTGCTTGCTCCATCCATTGCTGAAGATGAGTGAACAACTCATCCCAATCTCCAAATAGTTTTTCAATTATAAGCTGCTTGCCCAACCATGTCTTCCTGTAGCTTGGCTAATGACCTAATAGATCTTGCAAAGGCACATGTAAAAGTTTGATCTTTATTGATGGTTGCTCTTTAACTAGGATTTCCACACGATTAGCAATTAGCTCTACAATTAAATGTTTGTGATCTTGTATGACACTTGGGTTGAGGTAGGTATGTGGTACATCATATTGTGTTATCTTCCATTGACTGTCATCTTGCAACTGTCTAGCACGCACTCACCAATTACAACCACTTGATTTTTTCTTGGAATACCAGACAAAATTATCAATCCTCAATTTTTTTACACTAAACTCATAATTAGTTTGGATTATTGCAAGCCTACATTCATCTTTGCTGCTAAATAGCATTCCCTTATATAAGCCATCTTCAGTATCTACCATATTTTCATCTGTATCTACTAGCGCTCGTATTGCTGTGAAATCTACACTCTCATTGGGATTATACTGAAAACATTGTGATGGTAAATTGATTAGTGCATGATGACTTATGCTAGGTGTCTCCCCTTCACAACCATAGTGATCAGAGTCAGAATTGGTTGAATCATTTAACATATTTTCATCGCTTTCATCAGACCCTGATGGTGCATCTTCACCGTCATCTTCATCAACATCATCTCCTTCATCAAAATCATATTAAACAATAGCCCTTATACCCTTAGCAGACCCACGCACATCTTCATTTTGTTCACCCCCATCCTTATCAGGGGAACCATCTACGTTTTCCTCATTGATGACATCAGTTGATCTCCTCGCAGCAATCTCAACATACACCTCAAAAAAATTGAAATACCCTTTCAAAGACTCTATTTGTTCGAACATTTGTTTTACATCATTGTCATCACATATTTTCACTGCTTTAAATATAAACCCATATACTCCTCTTATAGGATTTCTAAATAGTATTGATTTAACAAAATAATTTTCAGAGTTAATTATTGTGGCGATGTAAATTGCCTGAAGCAACTCTGTAATTTTTGTAATAGGAGGAACTTGGAGCATATTGGATTGCCTATTTCTATAATCAACTCCATAGTTCATATTTTGCATCACTTTGCTAGACCAATAAAAGCAAATTGATGTCGACCAAGCCATAACTATAAACATTATATATAATTTATTTGAAAAATATTAATCAATATTATTAGTTAAAATAATACATTATAATAAAATTAACAAATTTTATTTAAATAACATAATTATTCACAAAATTATCAAAATTTTTATTTAAATTTATCAAAATTGATATTTAAATAATAATTTTCGTAAACAACTTTTTTTATTGTATTTTTTAATGGTTTTAATTAAATACTAATAATATTAAAAATAAACAAACTAATATAATCATACTTATTGTAACGAATTACCTTAATTAATATATTAATCATATAATATTGAATCACGTTAAATTTAAATATTAAATAATATTATAAAATTTAAGTTGTAATTAACAGCATTAATTATATTCAATAAATTTAAATCTAATAACAAAATCACTATATTCATTTTACAGAAACTAGGGTATTAATTATTCTAAATTAATTTATCTCATATTATATTAAGTTCATTATATTAATTTAAATAACATAATAACAAATTATTTATAATTTAAATAACCAAAATTTTATTTTATTATATTGTTCCAATGTAAAAATTAGTTAAACAAATTTTTAAATTAATTCTATCAAATTACCCAAACTAAATATTATTGCCATCACCAAATTTTTATTTTATTATATTGTTCCATTATTTTTTTTTATTTCCTAACAATGTAAAAATTAGTTAAACAAATTTTTAAAATTAATTCCATCAAATTACACAAAATAAATATTATTAAATTAACCAAATTTTTATTTTACTATATTTTTCCAATTTTTTTTTTCTAAACAATGCAAAAATTAGTTTAACAAATTTTTAAAATTAATTTTATCAAATTACCCAAACTAGATATTATTGCCAAGAATCAAATTTTTAATTTATGACTTTATCCCAATATTTTTTTTTATTTCTTAACAATGTAAAAATTAGTTAAACAAAATTTTAAAATTAATTCTATTAAATTACACAAACTAAATATTATTAAATTAACCAAATTTTTATTTTGTTATATTGTTCCAATTTTTTTTTATTTCCTAACAATGTAAAATTACTATATTCATTTTACAGAAACTAGACTATTAATTATTCTAAATTAATTTACCTCATATTATATTAAGTTCATTATATTAATTTAAATAACATAATAACAAATTCTTTATAATTTAAATAACCAAAATTTTATTTTATTATATTGTTCCAATGTAAAAATTAGTTAAACAAATTTTTAAAATAAATTATATCAAATTACCCAAACTAAATATTATTGCCATCGCCAAATTTTTATTTTATTATATTGTTCCATTATTTTTTTATTTCCTAACAATGTAAAAATTATTTAAACAAACTTTTAAAATTAATTATATTAAATTACATAAACTAAATATTATTAAATTAACCAAAATTTTATTTTATTATATTGTTCCAATTTTTTTTTTTATTTCCTAACAATGTAAAATTACTATATTCATTTTACAGAAACTAGACTATTAATTATTCTAAATTAATTTAACTCATATTATATTAAGTTTATTATATTAATTTAAATAACATAATAACAAATTCTTTATAATTTAAATAACCAAAATTTTATTTTATTATATTGTTACAATGTAAAAATTAGTTAAACAAATTTTTAAAATTAATTCTATCAAATTACCCAAACTAAATATTATTGCCATCACCAAATTTTTATTTTATTATATTGTTCCATTATTTTTTTTATTTCCTAACAATTTAAAAATTAGGTAAAAAAATTTTTAAAATAAATTCTATCAAATTACACAAACTAAATAATATTAAATTGACCAAACTAAATATTATTAAATTAACCAAAATTTTATTTTATCAGTTTCTCGCGACGTGTACAGAAGAACTGGATGTCAAACATCCGATTTTTTGCACACTGCACATGCAGACTATGCATGCACAAAACTGAAAGTTTGACTTCAGTTTTGTGGTCCCCACTCCTGATATGGGTCAAATTTAATACCCTAGTCTCTAAGACTAAGTACAAAGTGAGTAGGGTGTCAAACTCTAGGGAATTTGGAGCAATTTAATATTAACCGGGTAATTACTAAGATGGATAGGCAAACAACAAACAAAAGATGTTGATTTATTCTATCTAATATAAAATATTAAAGTTTTATTGTTACTTTAATCAATAACAAAAATAGAATTACAATTCAAAATTAATTTTGAACTATAAATGTTTAACAATATATAAACACATGTAATGATTGGAGAATATGACCATCAGTCCTTAAAAGCAACTTTCGTTGTCAATTAAGGGTATTTTCATTTAGAGTCTATAAGCACTCTCATGACATTGTAGAGATAAATAAAAACCATTAAGTTCCATGCCAATTCTTTAACCCCTCAAAGTGGATTTCTTGTCTCCAGGTACTTTCCTATCCTTTAAGTAATTTCAATTGCATTTCCACCAAAATGCCCCAACTCTCGTTGTGAACAAAATGATTAACAAGTTATATATGGTGATCAAGCATACATAACACAATGTAGCACTCAATTGAAACTAAATCATTTATGCATATTAAGAATGTAGTTCATAAAATTAATTCATCATTGCAATTCTAACAACCTATTAGAATAAGTACATGGTAAAATATGTCATAAAAATAATGCAAGCATTCATTATTGAATAATAAAATAAAAATAGAAGAAATGAAGAAAGATTGATGAATGAAAACTCCTTTATTCTTCAGGAAATGACTTGCACAATTCTTGAAGTGGAAGTGCCTTTTGGAAGGACACTTGATCCAAGTACTTAATTCTAATAAGGTGTTTACAATGATTTTAAGTAAGTTTTTCCTATGTAATACAAATGTATCTCCCCCTAAAATGAAGCCAAATCTAAGTATTTATAAGCCCCAAGGTATCCCAAGAAGTGCCCCTTTGAAAAGGGTGTCAAAATGAAAGGGTGCCTTGAAAAGGTGTAGTAACTACCCTGTCACGAGTCAGCACAGGGGGGGAGGGGGGATGACTCGTGACAGGTTGCTATCACTAGTCAGCACACTTTGTCACTAGTCAGCACAGAAGGCTACTGTCATGACTCGTGACAGCCTGGGACGAGTCGGCACGGTCTTGTCTTGGCTAATCCTTGCAAAACTTTTTCCTTTTCAAGCATAGAACCCTTGATCCTTTGAGATTACTCAAAGAACACTTAAAAACAAGATTAAAAGCACCACTTTAAAGATAAAATTCATGCATTCAAATACAAAATCAACTATTAATTGATTAGTTTAGGTATACATATTTGCATCATATCAACTCCCCCCAGCTGAAAAAGTGGCATACATGGATAAATAAATTTCAAAATTACACATATGAGTAATTAAGTTTTGAAGTAGCATATTTTTATCATATTCCCCTGAGTCGGTCTCGAAAAACACTCCATCGCTGATTCTCTATAATCATCGACTCTCCCCAAAACAAACAAATACATACTTTCCATTGTCCTTCTCTAATCTTTATCTAACATATTTTATTGTTGTCTTTACTATCAAAATTGGTCTTGAAATGGGTTTGGCTTTGCTTGTTTGAACCAATAATCATGCCTGTTTTGTTTCGATTTTGGTGAGTCGAAAACAAGCAAATCAGGTCTAATCTCAATTTTTGAAATGAAAAAAGCAGTATAAGGATATGGTTTATTTGATTCCTATTAGTGATTTATGTGCTGGCTTCATCTTGGATTCGGGTATGGTTTTTTAATTTCATCTGGGATTCTCAATGTTCAGATTCGATTTCTAATTTTATAAATAATTGGTAATTTTCATTTTCCTTTTTTTTTTTTTTTTTCCTTGATTGATTTTAGCACATCATTCATCTTGCTATTCTTGTGTTGGTTTCGTTGTAGTTATTCTTTCTTGAGAAGGATGAATCATTTTTATTTGATAGTTGTTTTAGGGTATGGTGATTTTGGCTTTAGTTTATTTTCTGATTTTTAGTTTATATATATATATATATATATATATATATATATATATATATTACTTTGTAAATAATATCTTTCATTTTCTTATTGATGCAACTGATGAATTTACAGTTAATAAATGATCAATCTACACCGTATATTTAACGAAGTTATAAATAATACATAATGAATATGTTGCTTATGACTAGTAAACATGATTATTATACAAACTATATTTGATACTGAATTTTTAATAAACCTACACTCTACTACTGATGAACCTACAGTTTTTATTTAATAAATTTACAGCTTACCAAATTTGCATGACAATGAATTATAATACTGGTATAATTAACGGATCTACAGTTTAAAAATGGTAAATTTACACTGTATATTTGATAAAGTTATAAGCAATACTTAAGCAATCTTTTGCTTATAAGTGATGAATATGATTATTATATAAACTATATTTGACTGTTAATTTTCAATAAACTTACACTTTATTACTGATGAATACAATTTTTGTTTAATGAACTTATATAGCTTATAATATATGAATTTGCATAATAATGAATTACAATACTGATATAACTGATGAATTTATAGTTTATAAACGATGAATCTATACCATACTACTGATATTTTAATTTAGTATTTATAGATACAAAAGCATAAATTATAAACTAAAAAAATAATATTGTGAAAATTAATTATATAATAATAATAATAATAATAATAATAATAATAATAATAATTATTATTATTATTATTATTGTTAAAAAATTTGAATTCAAAAAATTAGGAAACATTTGATTTAAAAATAATTAAAAAAAAAGAAAACGTTAAAAAAAAAAAAAGGAAACACTAAAAAAAAAAAGAAAAAGAAATCACGGGTTTATAGGGGGAAGATTCACGTGATTGGTTGCCTTGTCCACAATGCTACATGGACTCAGTTTCACCATATAATTTTCCATATATATATATATATTTGTCCTTTCCTTTAATTTAGCAGTCCATAATATTTAATGCTCATAGTATGGCAAATTATAATATGGACTCGGAATCATATAGCATCATAGTCCTAAAATATATTAAGTATTATATATGTTGTAAAAAATTAAAATCCTAAGTTATTATAATTGGTTAACATAATAATTTTGCAAGTTGAAGGTTGCAGGTTCAAACTGCAGTAATCAAACTCTCTTTGTCACTTTTTTTCCTTTTTTCTTTTATTTATTTGTAATATTTGCAATTAAAATTATATTTATTTTATTTTATTTCTTGAAGAAAAAATTATATTAATAGTTAAATTTTTTTATTTGATTGTTTTAATTAAATTTATATTGATTTTTATAAGAAAAATGCATTAATAGTTGAATTTTTTTATTTGATTCTTATAATGATAATTAATTTTAATATCATTCATTTTTCAATGTAATTTTTATTTATAAATTTTAAAATTTTTTTTGAGTAATTTTTTAAATGGTTTTTAAAGATAATTTCACATTTTTATAAAATATTATATTTATCTTTTTTATGACAGTAAGTTTTCAAAAATCAAATCTTTAAATATAATAATAATAATTACTATTAAGCCCTTGAAAAAAAATTATTAACTTGATTATATAATTAATTTTCACAATATTACTTTTTTAGTTTATAATTTATGATTTTGTATTTATACATGCTAAATTAAATTAGTAGTAATATGGTGTAGATCCGTTGAAAATTTATCATCAAATATAATTTATATAACAATTATGTTCACTACTTATAAGCAGTATGCTGATTAAATATTACTTATAAATTCATTAAATATATAGTGTAAGTTTATAATTTATAAATTGTAAATTCACTAGTTTTATCGGTGTTGTGATTTACTATCATCTAGATTAATATTTGATAAGCTATATGTTTTTTAAATAGAAACCGTATATTCATCAGTAGTAGAGTATAAGTACATTAAAAATTAACCATCAAATATAGTTTGTATAATAATCATATTCATCACTTATAAGCAATAAGTTTATTAGGTATTACTTACAAGTTCAACAAATATATGATATAGATTCATCATTTGTAAACTATAAATGCATCAGTTATATTAAGAAAATAAAATATATCTTTTACAAGTAATAAACTTATTATCTATACTTATGAACATATGCTTTATAACTAATAAATTTATTTTCTATGATCTATAAACTTTGATAGATTAATTTCTAATCACAAAAAATTTTAGATATTATTTTAATTATATAAATATTACAACAAAATTTAAAAAATAAAAAATATTATTTTATAATTAATTTAAATAAATAATAATATATAGTATTAATTTTATATAAATTTATAGAAAGTGAATTTTATTTGATGCATTAAATAATTTACTCAAGTAAATATTAAATAATATTTAATAAATTTATTAGTTTTATCAAATTCAATATAATTAAAGATCACACTGATAATTTCATAGAAATAAATAAATAGATATTTAAAAAAATACAACTATTAATGTAATTTTTCTTATAGAAATTAGTATAAATTTAATTAGAATAATTAAACAAATAAAAAATTCAACCATTAATATAATTTTAATTGCAAATATCACAAAAAAATCCCAAAAAAAGGAAAAAAAAAAAGAATAACTAAAAAAAAAAAAAAAAAAAGAATAACTAAAAAAAAAAAATTCTACTTGGAATTCAAACCCACAATCATAAAGAGATGAGATTAATGTGCCAACCAGCTATACCAGCTAATAGTTTTAATTATTTTACTACGTATATAATAATTAATATTTTGGATCTTGGGTCCACAATGCAATATAAACTAAGGTCCATAATATAACAACTATTGGTTAAGGGTCTCCTCTTTCCTTTCTTTCTAATCCAAATCCAAATCCATGTCACCCTTCCTAACCCTAGTTACTTTAATATCATATTTGGAAAGTGTCAACGTCAAGCTAGAGCTCGTCTAAGAGCTCATAATTCTCACCCTAGGATTAGGTATCATAATAGAGATAAAATTTATAAATAATAGCTGAAAATAAGATTAAATTTATTTAGAAAATATTAATAAATTTAGACACTTAAAGCATCAACAAAATAGAATTATAATGTAAATACACCTAATATATTAAAAATGTTATGCAATGTTATTTAATAAAACATTAAAAATTTAGCATACATAAAAGCAAGAGAGTACTTAAATAAATTTAATCTAATAAGTGCAAAGGCTTTCAAGAAACTCCAAAAAATCACAAAGATCTATGTATTAAAAAATTCAATCAAATATAAGTTTAAATAAACAATTTGCATGTGTTAAAAGAACAATTATTATTCTTTAAAATAATGAAACAAATAAAATAACATATATGTTTTACATCTTCATCATCATCAACATTAATATCTTCATAAAAGGTACAACATCTAGAATGAGTAGTAGAATAAGAATCTAAAAAAGAAAAAAGAATGATTAGGTATAAGCAACTCCATCAAAATAAATGATGAAATCGATGGCGAGAGAAGAGATGAGTTAATCTAATCAAAAAATTCTTATAAGTGTCACGATAAGAGAATTAAATAGAGTTTTGAGTGATGAAAATTAGAAAGACTAAGGCATATGTGTTTATATAATGGTAACTAAGTAGTATCTATTTTATACTAGGGATAATTAAGTAATTATAATATCGGATCCCAAGAAGACGTGGATGGGAATCCCCATGGGAGTGGGTAATACACTCCCTATCCCCACCCTGTCCCTCACTAATGGGGAAAAAATATTTTCAATCACCGCCTCAGAAAGAGAGAAATCGGGAAATCTCTATCCCATTCACGGCAAATCCCGACAGAGAACAGAGATTCTATGTCTCCATCCTTAGTACAACAAATTATTGTATTAAAATTTTATAGTATTATTTCATTAATGTAAATTATGAATATATTGTTCAAAAAATTATTACTTTATACTTTTTATTTTTTTTCTATTTTATTAGTGTAAATATTAGTATATTGGGACTAAACATATCCACCACCCATAAAGATAGACAATGTATATCAAAAATATGAAACGAATGCATCATATGGTGATCAATCATTATTTGATGTCTTTTCATCTGGAGTAAATAACCAAAATGCAAATGAGTTTAATAGTAGGCAAAACAATCAAGATCCTTCACGACACTCTTTTAGGTGGTGATTAGTCAATCTTGTGGTTTATTTGTTTTTAATATTGCCTTATCTACTTACTAATAGGGAGGAATTTTTTTAGCACGTTATTCATCTTGAATAATGTGGTTCATTTTTCACTCTTAAGTTAATAAAATAAGATTAATTTATCAAAAAAATTTATATTTTTTTAAGTCAATACAATATTCTATTGGGAATTCATGTAACTTGATATTATGCATTTTTCCTATATATGTTATATAATTTGAGCTTTTATATTCTAGACTATATTTATTTAAGTGTTTATTAATATAATATATTATATTTTGGATGTTACAATCTATTTCTTTTTGATTTGGATTAGTTTGCTAATCAATTTTTGAAAAATTCATGGTATCGGTAGCCTATTCAGTCCGATTTCGTCAAATTCAGTATGATTCAGATACTAATATGATATGTAAAACTATTATTTAAAACTCTATACTAACCCAGTTAACTTACAATCTGTAAGTGATAAACTAAAAAATTTCAACAAAACAACATGAAATAAAAGGAAAAGCAAAGTAGAAATTAGAACAAATTAAATGGCATGATAATAAAAGAGGAAAAAGGAAAAACTCCTGGCACTTATTCTTCCATAGAAAACTAGTGATTAATAATATTGAAATTGCAAAGACGAAGGTACTAATACCTTACAATATCAACAATCTAATATAATAAGTCCTACATTGATTGAACTAGTTACTGACTGTTTGAGTTCTGAAAATTCATTCATTTTTGCTATTGCCTCCTGCAATTTTGGACTCCAACTCAGTTTATCATTTTCTTCCTCAAGGTGTTCACAGTTTGCTATCTCCAACATATCTCTTCCCTCAAGATTAAAAACATCCTGTACTAAACAATTAATTACATCAACTGAATACACAGGATAATCAACATCAGGATATTTCATAGCATCATAGATGTTCATTTGAACAATTTCTCCATCAAATTCCATGATAAGAGTACCTTTATCAACATCTATTTTTGTTTTGGCAGTTTTCAAGAATGGTCTTCCTAACAAAATAGTTGCTGGTTGGTCATTATTTCCCATGTCAAGAACATAAAAATCAGCTGGGAAAATTAATTTATTTACTTGGATAAGAACATCCTCAACAAGACACATAGGATAAGCATTTGATCTATCTGCTGATTGAATTACAACTCCAGTTTTTTCTAAAGGTCCTAGATTGAGAGCCAAATAAATAGAATAAGGCATTACA
>CANTUT010000109.1:692500-732500 GCA_947687605.1 Reutealis trisperma | reverse complement strand
AACTTTTTTTTTTCATTATATATGTACACTAAGAATAATAATAATAATAATAATAACAACAACAACATTTAGCTACATAATTTTCTTTTAAACAATTTTAACTAAAATATATATTTCACCATATTATTCAATAATTATAAAATAAATCATAATATACTATTTCAAATATTAATTAAATAAATTCCTATATTTTATAATAAAATTTCAATTTCTTTAATATAAAATTTCTCAATTAAATAAATAATAACTTTAAAATCAATACTTCACTTAATCAAATATTCTATAAAAAGAAATATTAACATGATAACATAATAAATTAATACTATTTCAAATATCAATATAAAGTATAATAAATAAATTATTCCAAATATCAATATTAAATTTGAAATAATTTTCTACTATTTCAAATACTCATATAACAATATTAATAAATCATATATCAATATGAATTTAGCTTATCAATATCAATATAATAATATAAATAAATATCAATATCAATATCAATATTTAAATGTAAATTTATAAATATTGATAATTTTAAATGTCAATATAAATATAACAATAAGGAAAATATTTCCATATAAAATTATTATTTTAAAAATATTTATATTCAAATTATTTGAATATTTGAAAATATTCATTTTTAACTAGGGCATGTATTATGATACTAATCGGATATCTTCACACATATACTGTACATATATCCTATATCGGGTTAGGATATTACAGGTGTGAGACAACACCCCGTTAAAAAATAAATTTCCTGAATCTTTCATATCTAGTTGACCGCTTTTCAATTCGAACCCATAGAATCAAAACGGGTTCAAATTGGATAAGAAACAAACCAGAAATGGCCAAAATAGTGCAAAATCATGTTGAACCGACAGATCTGCAGTGGGCCAGGCGTGCCACCACATTAGGCGGCATGCCCAATGTGCTAGCGACGAGGAGGCACACCTAGCCTGCTGGCAGTATGGGCAGCATGCCTAAGTGTCGCTTAATCGTCTGGCGCGCTACTGGTGCTGCCACCAGCACCTAGCGGCACCCCTTCACCTGCTCTATAAATTGAGCTTCATTTTAGCTATTTGACACGAAATTTGAGGCAAAAACTTACCCCTATTGCTCTAATTTTTATGCTAAAATTTTTGTTGAAATTTGATGCTAAAATCTGTCAGTTTCAAATTCTTTTAATTTGTATTTATTACTTTGTTTTGTGAACCTTTTGCTGTTTAAGGTTCAACTTTAAGGTTCTCAAATCTAAGGTAGAGCTTAGATCTAGAGTTAAACTTGTCCCATTCATTCGAAGGTTAAGGAAAATAAAGGTATAATTCCTTTTATTCCTTCCATTTCTAAAGTTCTAAGCTTAGATCTATAATTCTCTTTAGGTCTAAAATAAAAAAAGATCTAAAAGTGAACCCCTCCTTTGTAAGAAGGAAGAACTGCGTATGATTTGATTCCTATTCAATAGGATATGTAGGCTGCCATTCTGTAAGACATTAACTCCAAAATCTTTTTAATAATATTTTTCTCTTTTTCTTTGACTTATTTGTACTCGCATTTTATTTCAATTCTATATTTTTATTTCTTTAACTAGTTGAGGAATGTGTACTTTTCCTAGTACCTATAAGGGTTAGAAGGAAAATCCTCTTTATTTCATTCGTTTTGATTTTGCAATAATTAAGTAGGATTTATTCTTTACTTATTTATTTACAATTGTCATTTTATTTCATTATCATATATAACTGTTTCATTCATCATTTTATTCCTGTTCATGCATATATGAAAATCCCATTTTTAAGAGTTATTTAGCAACTTTTAGCCAAACTAAAGAAAATCATATTTTCTTAATTGTTTAATTACCAAAACTTGATCTCCGAACTCTCTTTGGTCACTCGCAGATTAGTGCTTTTCCATTGGGATAAATAAAATATTTTTGGAGTCAATCATTTTGGGTTTTTCTTTAATTTTTCTAATTAAAATAAGTAAATTAAAGTGGCGACTCCCTTTCACAAATAACAAATTGCAAAATTCAATTTTCTGAACTCACAACGAATTCCAATTGTGGTGTTTCTCCTGAAGAGCATTTTGATTCCTCAGCGGATCGAACCAGTACTTAGGCGAGGCCTCACAAGAAGAGAGAGATTGCTCGGTACGGAGAGTATTAAGTCGAGTTTCCTTAGAAAGTACCTCTCGAATGATTGTGTCAAGTTTAGGAAGTGGACTACAGTGAAGAAGAGCAACACAAATAGACTCAAACTGAGTATGAAGAGTTATAAATAAACACCACACACATTGGCGATCTTAAAAGTAGTATAAATGGCTGTAGAGGCTGCATCAGGCCAAACAGGATTATAGGCTATCAATTGATCCCATAAAGTTTGTAACTCAAAAATATAATTGTGAATAGTCTGATCAGACTGTTGATGTATACGATGAAGGTGACAATAAAGCTGAAATTGATGAACATCATCAGAAATTGCATAACATGTCTGTAGAAAATCCCAAACATCCTTAGCATAGTCAAAATGGTGAAATTCTAACTTAATATTTGATTGATAAGTATTCCAAAACTATGTTAAAATCTGATGATTTCTGCTCTCCCATTGATCCAATCTTTTAATGAACTTAGTTTCTATCTTATCATCCTGTTTAGACAGTTTAGTAATTTCACAAATAACAATACGCCAAAAGAGTCTCCTTTTTAGAAAACTACACATCTCTTAAGCCAATAAATCATAATTTGAACCATAAAAAAATCATAGTAATAGGGTAGGTCACAGAATGAGAATTATCAGAGGTAGCTATGGTAGTAATAAATAAAAATAATGTGGAAAAAAATAAATATCTAAATATGAAACTGGTTGATAGAGGCTGAATTGAAAAAAAAAAAAAAAAGACCTCAAAAATAAATTTAGGAGGGTGAAAAATCTCGGGAATCAGTCTGAGTTGTAGAAAAATTAACCAAAATTGAACTAAACCAGCAGGCCAATTTTTAAAGAGAGAAAACCCAAAAAAAAAAAAAAAAAAAAGAGGATACAAATCCCTAGGATCAAACTAACATTTTAAAAGTTGGCTTTGATACCAACTTAAAATAAAGAAAAAGAAATAAAAAATGATGAAAATTTATTTATTATTGTGTGTTTAATATAATGAAGAATATACAAAAGTGTAAAGGAAAAAGGAAAATAGTAGTCTAATTAGGAACCTATAATCAAGCATAATTAGGAATTTAAAATATATACAAATATATTAACAAGTCTAATTAAAAATCTAAAATCAAGTTTTAATTTGTAACCTTATATATATATATATATATATATATATATGTCACGTACAGACACACAATCAAACAGTACTTATAGAGGCGAGACACTATTCGTATAGGTAATATTTTAGCATTAATAAAATAAAGTCCCTTGGTACCACATGATGTTAGAAAAAAATAAAAATAAAAAATCAGAAAAAAAATAATAAGCATTAAATTTAATCTTATATTTTTTTTTTCTTTCAATGATCAGTATTAGTTATTGAAAAATGAATTGACATTTTTTATTAAATTGAGAAGAAAATAACTCAATTTTTTTTTTGTTATTTATATTGAGATAGAATAAAATTTTATTGTTAAATAATAAAAAATATTTTTTATATATTTTTTCATTATTAAATTATGAATTGATAAATATTATTAATTTTATGCTTTTATAAAAACTAACTTTTCATATATCATAATATTTTTAATTAAAAAAGAGAAATTAAAAATTAATTTTATTAGCTTAACTTGTTAAATAGTTAATAAGTTTTTAATTTAAAAAATTAAATAATGTCAACGAATAAAAATACAATTATTTAAAAGGGTGTTAAAAGCAACGTGTTATTAACGAGGATACGAGAAAGGTTTTAAAAGCTTTTGGTGCGAGTTCAAAGTACTCAATCAACAAAATTGAATACTATTAATATTTCTGAAAGCACAATTATCAATTCGTCGTTGTAGTATAGCCGTGAGTATTCTCGCCTGTTGCGCGGGTGACCCTGGCTCAATCGCCGGCAACGGCAAATAGCATTTTTTTACATGGCTAGGAAACGAGATTCCATTTGGCAAAAAAGATTCCCTTCCCTTTTTTTTTTTTTTTTTTTTTTTTTTTTTTTTCCCTTTCGTTTTCATTTGGTCTATAATTCTTTTTTTTTTGGGCTAAAAAACTAAATTCTTTTTTAAAATATTTTTATTTTTTTATTAATTTTCTTGTTTTTATCTAGCATATTAATTCTTTTTTTTTTTTTTTTGTTTTGTATATTGGAAATAAGTGAAGAAAAATATAAAATCTTATTTAATATAACACAAATTCTTAGGTGGAAAATGAGAATGATATAATTATCGTAAGTGCAATGAAATTTTTTATTTTTCTTTTTTATTTAGTATATTGGAAAAAAGATAGAATTTTATTAGTAAATTCCATTTTTCGTTTTTATTTGGTATATTGAAAATAAGTGGAGAAAAACAATAGAATTTTATTTAATATAATGAACATTCTTAAAAATATAGATTTATTGTAAGTGCAATGAAAATTTATATGGGATAAATAAATTATTAAGATTTGAAATCTTAATAATCTTTCACACTGTAATGTAGATATTCAACTAGACATGGGCAAATAGCCAGTTCAAACTATGAATTAAATTGAAATTGATCCAGGTCAAGTTTGGAATCGAACCAATCAATAGTTTCAATTCATGAACTGGACTATCGAACTGAAAGTTTAAGAGCATATTAAGAGACATGGAGGTGAAAAAATAGCCAAAATCATACTGTAAAAAGGATCGTTTGAACCGTCCAAACCATACGAAAAATTTTTTTTTGAACATAATATATATATATATATATATATATATATATATATATATATATATATATATATATATATATATATATATATATATATTAGTTTTTTCTTAATATGTTTTGCATGTTGAACCTATTATGATTTATCTTAAACCTAATTTAATTTTAAAAATGAAGAATTTAAAATTCAATTCTTTATTTCTTAAAATTTTTATTGTTAAAACTTAACTAATAATATTGAATGTATTCTTTATTAGAGATATAATGATTTTTTTGTCACTTGAGTACAAAATTATATACTTTTATTAAGTGAAGTTTCTAATTAAATGATATAAAATTTTAAATATTGTGAGGTTGAAATCTTAATGGTCGATTTTTAAGTTTATCATTAGGCAATCTTCATATTACTTGATTATTAAGTTTACTTCAATTGCTTAATTCAAGTTAAGTTAAATTTTTATGTAAAAATCTAAAAATTCAACTAAAACATAATTGTACACAATAAATATTATCTAAATTATATAGTCATGTATGTATAATATAATTAAGACTAATGAAACATAATAATTATAGGTTCTATATAAATATATGAATACATTTTATAAAACAATTAAGGATTATAAACGATACGATGTATAAAAAATTATTGTATAAGCTATTGAGAGTGCAATTGTACATGATATGAATTAGAATGGAATAGCAAAGCGGCAACATGGATTTTTGTTGAACAAAAGAATGGTAGAATTGATTTAAACCCTATATATAATTACTCAAGAAGCTTAACAAAATTGAGTACTGAAATCTCTATTTTCTTTAATAAAATTTGCATACTTTAATGGACAAAAATAAACTTTATTTTGATAAATTCTTGCTGTGATCTTCTTTTACACAACTACTTTAGTGAATAGTACTACATTATGAGTTGTGATATTAAATTATGCAGAATGCTCAGCTTAGTTTTAATTTTAAATAAATTAAATAATACAAATAAATATAAGAACAAAATTAGAAATTATATTAAGTTAAATAATGGCTAATAAATGCACATTTGAGTACATATACTACTTATTTTTCACTATTGTAACTATACTCAAATAACTTATTAGTAACTAATTTTTTAATCAGGATATTTTGTCCTTGCAAATACTTATATTTTAAATATTAGTATAATTCTATATGATATGTAAATAATTTAAATGAATATTATGTGATATTATTTTTTAAATTATGGTATCTATTAGACAACATAACTTTTTTGTAGACTACACTCTCTTTGTAAGTTGCTTTCTTTTTATTTGACTTTTTATTTTTGATCAATATTTTCATAGTAAATGCTAAAACACCTTTTGATATTGTAATATACAATTATGCATGTGGGAATATGTCTTCTAATAAATATAAATCTACATTATGTATTGTCTGCCCCTGTGGTTTATTAAGAGTCATTGCAAAATAGAGAAACACATGAAACTATTTTCTTTTAAAGTGGAAATAACACCCCTCATTTTCAGCCAGTGACAGTGATATCCTTGGCAATAAGACATGCATGATGTCCTATTATTATTTTACATGTTTAACATTTCTATCAAATTTTTTACACACTATCCTTATTCAATTGCATAGTCTATTCGATTCATCTAAATTTGTGAGCAATATTATGAGACAATTAACTTTTAGTTCTAACTTGTGAGGTGTCAACTCATTTAGTAACAATGTATTTAGAAACTCTTCTTGGTAATGATTATTTGTATCATGTACTGTTTAATCGTAATTATTTTATACTATTTTTCTCTAGAAAACATATCTATCATTTTCTGATTAAAAGTATTTATGTACTCATTTTTATGGCTAGTATAGTTTGACTCATCATATACTATGGTGATGTGTAATTGTTTTTTAGATTATGAAATTTTGCATCAATTAACGCTATCTCACAGTCTATTTTATTATCTTATGGTACAACTATCTGTTCTAGAATGAGTAGATAGTCTTCCATTATTGTTAGCTCTTTTCCATTACCCACTCTCGGTAGAAATTCACCAAATGATGCATCTGATCTTCCTCTCATATTAGTACTCAATTTAAGTACTTCCATTTTGTTACAAAGATATGATTTGAGCAAACTTGTGTTGACTATTTTTTGTTTAATTCATTTTGGTATTACTGGAAGTACCTATCTAACATTCATTTAATTTACTCATTCTAATTAAATTTTGTATTGTAGACCACATATTATAGATATAATACATTGATTTTTTTCTTTATTTCAGTCAAAAACCTATTATACATTCATATTAGAATTAAATGCATTATTTATGAATTTAACATCAATGTTAATTTATATTAATTTTATGCAATTGAATTGTCATGTGATATCATATTATATCATATAATTTAAAAAGTTAGAGAGTATTCAAATAGATTTATACCACTTAACTAAATTGCTAGTTTAATTATAATTTATTGAAATTAAATAGAATTTAATTTTATAATTATGTTTAATTCTTTTGAATTATATTATTTATTGTATTTAATTATCAATAATTGTTTAATTTCTATTATAGTTAATATGAGAGTAAGAAAATGGGTAAGATTACATTATTAATTAATGTGAAAATCTATTATTGTTAAAAAAAAAATTCTATTAAATTATTTTTCTTAATTTTTCCATTCATCAAAATTGAGATAAAATTTCAATTACAAATTAAAAAATCTAAAAATGCATATTTATTTTTCTCCTTATACATGTTATTAGAAATTATGTTGTATTACAACTTTTTCTATGATTTCTATATCATGAATTTTATTTTATTTTATTTTTATCATGTATTGAAAGTTATTAATTATTAACAATTATCTAAATTTTTTATTCATTTAAGAATTTTAATTTTCACAATTAAGTTACTAAATAAAATAATGTAAGTTATGTTTTCAAAATAAATTAGGATATCCACATAAAGTATAGTAAATTATTAATTATATAATATTTAATTATTCATGAGTGTGTCACTGTCATATCTTTAGAAATTTATTTTATAAAGAATGTGTTTTAACTTAATAATATATAAGCAAATAGTCATTTTTCTTTTTTAAAAAATATCTATAGATATATTATATTATACTACATAAAGTTCTAGTTATAATATTTCATTTTTTAAATGATAATTAAAAAATAAATAAGTAAAGTTTATAAAATAAAATAATAATTTAATATAATTTCATAAATGCATAATCTTTTAATTTTTTTATTATAAAATATTTAAAAATATGTATGTTTCTATTTCATAAATTTTATTAGTTTATTTTACGAGTGATATATTTTAGTTTAATAATATATGACTAAGTACATTTTTTCTTCTTTTTTTTTTCTTTGTTTTTTAAGTAAATTGAATTTCAATTGTAATTCAAACTTCATACCTCACAATTCTGAAATGACTTTAGTAACACCGACCTAAAAATTTATTGATTTTTCTTCTCTCTATACAATATCTTCATATATATTGTTAGAAAAATAATCCATATTGAAAATAAATAGCAATATAAAGAGTTTTATAATATGTTAAGCTTTTTAACCTAAATACCTAGTTTCTTAGATTTGGGTTCTTAATATGGTATTAATTTAGACTCTCAATTAAGCCCATGTTCTGCACTTATGTTCTTTTGTATCAGCCATGTGGATCGCCTAATTCTAAGTTTTAAATTCCACATGTGCTTCCTAATACGGACTTAATATTCAATCATACTACATGTTAATTAGACCTCACACATATTAAGGGGTGGTGTTAGAGAAATTATTCAACATCGAAAATAAATAAATAACAATATAAAGAGTCTTATAACATGTTAAGCGATTCAATCTTAACACATTGGTTTTAAGATTGAATTTGAATTCTAAATACAATATTATATTATATTATAATACATGAAATGTTTATAATTATATTTTATTCATGATAATAATTTAAAAATTAAAATATTGTTGATCATATAGAATAAAATAGTAATTTAATATAATTTCATAACTACACAATGTCTCAAGATTTGATAGTTTATTTTACAAAACACAATTATTTTAAATCCTAGTAATATGTACTTATGTATTTTCATTTTTTTTAATGTTTTTAATACAAAATGATTTTTCAAAATGTACTTTGATTCCATAGTTATTAAAAATATTATAAGGACTTATGAAGTCCTTTCTATGTAGTAAGCAATGACAATTTTCTTCTGGTTGTCCTCTCAACTCCACAATCTCATGGAGCTTCTCCTACATGGAGGTTGGTGGGAGGAAGAGCTCTCTTGTGATGCTAGTGGAAGAGCTTACTGGAGACTTTTTTTGTAGTGCAACCCTAGCACTTTATTTAGTCGGAGAAGATAGATCTTGTCGAAAAGAAGACTTTCAGGCCTTTTTTGGCTTAGTGTTTGTTTGTTAGTTCAAAAAGGGGAAAGCTTTTGGCTATATAGGTGTAAGTTCCTTCAAAATAAGCTAGCTACAACTCTAATCTACTTAGTGCCCTTTCTACTTACTTGGTTGTAGGCGACAACGGGATGGGTTATAGAGACTGTTGAAGATTTGGGAATTAACAGGTTAGGTTAGGGTTTGGTTTTGGATTTTTACATCTCTTATAGCCATTAGGCGGCGTACTTAGCCTTAAAACCCTTTGTTAAGACCTCTATATTGGGTATTTGTTTGGTTCCTAGCTTATCATTTAAATTTATTGTATCTTGTACTAGTACGGGCTTAAAGTCCCATTAATGAATATTTATCTCATTGGAAAAAATATAGTAATAATGGAGAAACCATTGTTTTTCAAATATGTAAAATTATAGTAAAATTTCAAGGGTTTGGATTTTGCATGCATTTTAGATATTCAGTTTATTACTACCAATAAGATTAAATATACTTGTCCAACCCTCATGTACACATGCCACCTAGGGAGAGATTTTCATTAAAGCTATACTTGTTAGCCACAAATGAGTCTATAAGATGTTTATTAACTCAAGACAACCCTATGGGCCATAAGCAGGCTATTTACTATATGAGCAGAGTGTTGTCTCCTATAGAGAAATTTGTGAAGGGATAGGCTCTAGTGGATTTTCCTTGCAGATCATTTATCCCTTGAGTATATAATGAGAAACTAGCTACAAAGTTGCAGGTCTATGGCATTGAGACTAAGCCATTGAAGTTTAATGATTTTATACTTGAGTAAATTAATAGAGAAATTAATGAATTTGAGTCAAATTGAGAATTTTCCTTAATTTTTCTATTTTAAAATAAATTAGGGTGGTGACTCTCAAATTTTTTTTCAACAAATAAAATCAATTTTCTTAACAATAGCCATTCCAATTGTGAGCATCAAAACTCGAACTTAACCCTTAAAAATAGCTCATTTTCCAAGCTCTCGAGTGAGGGGCACGTTTGAGCTAGGTCTCACATAGAACATATAATAAATGAGTTTGGAAGAAGAATTTTAAAAAGGGAGACTTAGTTTGAAAAGTCATACTTCATATAGGAATGAAAGATAGAGAGTATGGAAAATGGCCACCAAATTAGGAAGGAACATTCAAGATCTACAAGGTACTGGAAGATAATTTCTATGTAAGCTTAAAAGATGAATCACACAAAAGGTATGTTAATGGGAAGTACCTAAAGAAAGAAAAGAAAGATTTTCCTACTATGTGGAAAATGATAGAACTAGAAATAAAAACAAATATAATCTAAGTCAACAATACTTAAGAGTGATTTTTTATAGGGACATAGGGATTATGTAAAGCTAATACTATAGCTATGTTTATTGTTCTATTGTAAGTTGGCTCTCTAGCCGTTTTATACATAAATAAAAAGTAGGCTTGTTGGCCACCTTTTTTAATTCCTAATTTTTTATTTCTATATTTTTCTTACTTAGTTTATGTTCTCTAAGCTTTTCTAGTTCCCAAGTAGTCTAATAAAATTTTTATAGATAACAATACAGTAGCAACAGAAATGGCTTCAAGTCATACCAAGTGATCAAAATCAACATTAAGCAAACATTAGGCCTCTATGGTCGATAATGCAAATGATATGGCTGCATGAACAGATAAAGATGGCAATGATGAGTATGTGCAAATATCCCATGCAATGACATGGATGTCTGATTCAATCATCATCAACAAGAGCAAATGCATCCCAATAATATATGCGAATGCAAAGGGCCTCAAGCATTTTTATCTCAAGATATAGAAATAAAAATTGCCTCTGTGGCTCAACATTATGTTAAGACTTGTTCAAAAACATCCATAATATATAATTATTCTTAATAGTTCAAGTAATAGGTTTGAACAAATAGTTCACAGAGACTAGGGATAAATGTTGTAGGGAAACTACTTAGAAATGGAGGAAAACACGTCCTTCCATATGCTTTATTGAGTGATGCATCATTGCCTAATAGAGAAAGATTAGTCACGTTCCAAAGCTCTAGCTCTAGAATCTACTGCTGCAACTATATATGAATGGAATGGTTCACTAGTGAGCTCCTCATCCAGATGAAGATTGCAAAAAATCACAGCTATGGAAGCTAATGAAGGCATTAAAGAAGATGAGTGTGAACCCTCATTTCAGTACCTCTAAAATTAATTCTGAATTCACTAGGACTGATCGAAATATTTCTAGCATGATCAGATATTTTTTTGATCCTAACCAGACTTTCTGTACCAAATAGCCTCTTTCCCAAAATTGACTAATTTTTTCCTTAGATTGACTACTCAATTGGTCTGAAATTAATTTCGAGTCTACCGACGCTTATAGATAAATTTTCTGAATTTTGAAACTCCCAAAAATTAACCTGGCATTCTCAAAGACGGACTTGAAAATTTTCAAAATACAAACCGAGGGCTACGCCATGTGGCATCTAGAGGATAGACCTATGGAGCTGCACCAGTGTCTCTGTGGCTAGCTGCAGATAGTAGCTACGGTGCTACGTTGTGCCTCCTGTAGTGCTGCACCACTCTAACGAGGTGCTCCCCATATATCCCTGTAGAATTTCCAAAATATCCCTCCAGCTAAATTTTTGACCCTTTTCTAGCCCTATCCCTCATTATCTTTTCACTTTTCCATTATCCAAAATTGCCCTCACCTCTATTTGGCTATAAATACCCCTTGATTTTCACCATTTCTCTTCAACTCTAGCACTTGTTGATAGCTATCCATTTGCTCCTTTCTTCTTCTCCCTCCAATCACTCTCTTTAATTAATTAATTAATCCTTTTAATTAATTAATTACTCCACCTTAATCCAAGTTAATTAATATTTTAACTAACTAACATTTTTTAAAAAAAATTAATCACTTAATTAATTAATCCTTTTAATTAATTAATTAATCACTTTTTTAAAATTAAATTAATCTTTTTTAATTAATCTACCCTTTATTCTAATTAATTAATTAATCATTTTAATTAATTAATCCATCCATTCATTTCATCACACTAATTAGTTAATTAATTATTTTATTTAATTAATTAATCCCTCAATTAAACCAATCATCCGATCCTAATAAAATGGAACTTCGATTTGGTAAAACATTCCATTCATCTCATCTGCCAAAAATAAAGGTATTTTCATCTAACCCCCAAAATCAAAATTAATCTAATCAATCATTAAACTCCTCCACTTAATTGTGAAATAACCTAAGTGGATTTTGATCCTCATTCAATAAAGTACATAAGCATATTTAGAATTTAAATCCAAATCTCAAATCCAATTTCAAACTAATTTCATTTTCCATTTGCTTTCAATTGTAATTATCTATTTTCATGCTTTCATAAGGGAATATGTAACAACTCACAACCACCCTAAGAATTTTCATGACAAATTGCTTTAATTTAGAATTATTAAGATTAAGTGTGTGCTTTTATGAAAATTCATGTGTTATGTGCTTGATGGGTATGTGGCATGTTAGATTAGTTCTAATATGCATGACATGAATTACTATTGAGAAATAAGTGATTTATATGAAGTGTATGAGCATAAAATAACTTATTGCACATAAAATGAATTTTCATTCAAAAAGCGATTTTTAAACATAAAATAATTTTTATGAGCATTTTTAAAATATTTTTAAATAAATATTTTGGGGGAAATTTTAATGAAAATAATTAGAAAAATATTTTATTTTTAATCACCTATAATCAGCCCATAAATTAAATAAAAAGTCTAAATTTCCAAAACCCTACTATACCAAAATACTCATAGCCTAGCTCATTAAGGGTAATCTTGGAAATTGCCCAAAATCGTACATATTTAAAGGGAAATTTCAGCCAGCCCTAGCTTAGACAGCCACCATTCTATTTTCTCTCATATTTCCAGTAGAAAATTCTCTTAAAAATATTATCTCAACCGAAATTCACAAGGTGCCTTCAAACCTTGCGATTTCACAACCGTTTCGTAAATTTTTCCTTTCCTTTCAATTTGCTATTTGATTTTAATGAAACTAATCATGAGAAAATTATTTTGAACTGAGTATTTACTGATTTTTGTTGAATAAATTTGGCCTAGGTGAATTTTTGAGAGAGAAATAATTTTTTCTATTGAAAACACAAACCTGTTTACACGAATCCTCTAAAGGTGAACTTTAAAACTCAAAGTTTGAAATTTTCATGCATAACAAAGGGAGAGGTTGCCAATTTGTTTTTATTGTGTTCTAAACTGATTTTTGTTATGTTTAGATGAAAAATATTGATTTAAATCATATTTATGTATATTACTGTAATGATCAAAAAATACCAAAAAGCAAGAGAACTCAAGATTTTCACCCTACAACCTAAAATTAGAATTTTTTTGCATATGTTGTACCATAGGCTGCCGATTTGTACATAATTAAATTCTAAACTGATTTTGTTATGTTTGAATGAAAAATAATAGTTTAAATCATGTGTTTACATATTACTGTAATGACAAGAAAGTACCAAAAGCAAGAAAGTTTCATGGTTTTCACCCTAAAATCTAAAGTTGAAAAATTTGTATGCATATATAAATACATGGCTGCCAATTTGTGCATTAAAGTATTCTAAAATGATTTTTGTTATGATTACATGAAAAATCTTGGTTTAAACCATGTTTTTGCATATTACTGTAATGAACAGAAAGTGCAAAAAGTAAGAAAATTCATGCTTTCCTTGAATAGGGCATTCGACCAATGTAAGGATTTTTATTCCAATGTCTATAATTTTTATGCGACATATTTTAATGATTATTGAAATGTATACACAAACAATAAATGATTAAATTGCATGTTGATTGAAGGAAGAACTCTAGACAAGTCTAGAGACAATAGGGTATACCTAGGGTTTCCTAGCCCTATTTCTATGATATGATTAATATGTTTATATGATTAAATGATATGGGAAATAAGTTTTATGATAAGTTAATAATGAGTTAATGATCCTAAATGGAAAGTGTAAGCATACTAAGTTAAATGTTAGATTGAATTGAAATTAAGATGATGATATATTGTGTTTGACTTTAGAAAAGTCATAATATGGGTTATAATGTGATTTCATGTGGGCTTATAAAGGCTAAGTGTGCTAGATTTTAAAATTCAATATGTTATGTGTAAGTAATGAGTGCACTTCTATGTCGAACTTCAAGTGAATGTGAATGTTATATGTGCATAGGGTAGTTATAGGATAGAATAGCATGATGTTAATCAAATACTAAGTACTTAATTGTAATGAATAATAGAGCTTGAGGACTATTAGAATTCAAGGGCTATAAGTACTAGGAGCAAAGGAACCATAAGGTGAGTAAACATTATGTTCATGTTACAAGTACAAGTGAATGTGTTATGGGAACCTTTGAGATTCTTGAAACCCAAGTCTTTTTCTTCTTTCAATTATAATTCCATGATTTCCTTGTTACACTTGGGTTGCCAAAGGAAAATTGGTCCAAAGCCATTATTGCTATTCAATGATATGAAAGATCCTTCGTATTTGTTGCCTTACCTTACTTTCTTTCTAAAATCACACTATTGTTTTATCTTTTGTTCAACAAGTTAAATTTCTATTAGTATTGTGCTACATGTTATTTATTCTTAAGTGCTATTATTATAAGTGAATACTATTAGCTCTAGCTATAGTACCTTTAACCCTTTATGCAGAAATCCTCGTGCCAATACGGGTAATCATTGGACCTGTGCGCATGGTCTTAACCTGATGGATAGGGATAGCGTATTCACCTCAATTAGAAAAGGCGGTTCTAACCGTGGAGCCTAATCAGTTTCATGACTCTTTAATGGTAATGGGTTGGGAGTTGGAATTTAGTATGAGGCTACCTCTCCCTAGAGTGATGAGCTAACATAGTCATTAACTCTTTATAAGTGATAAGTGTTCTAAGTGTGATTTCTACGAACCGTGCTAAATTGCGAACTTTGAATCATGAATGATAATTCATGAACTATGTGTTATACACTATGGGCTTTCTTTTAATGGGATATATGTTATTATTAAAGCTATATTGTTTACTCATTGATATCATCTATCTCACCCCTTTTTCATTGTATGGTTCTAGGTGAGCAAGTTTGAGGAGGCAAGGTGTTGGCTTAAGCAATCCACTTCACTTGGGGAATTTTCTTATATGAGTCTTTCATTTTCATGCTTCAATGTGATGAGTCTCTAGATGCTCCAGGAGTCTTTATTTTTTTTGGAATATATTTTGAATTTTATTTATTTGATGAATTATTTGGAGTTATAAATGTTATTTCCTTAAGGATTATGTTAAAGTATATTTTAACTACTCTTCCGCAACTTGAGGCTTTCTTATAAATGGTTTAATCAAGTTAATGCATGAGAGTTGGTACGATCCTAGGTAATATTTGTGTATGTATGAGTGGGTTCTACGGGTATGGGTGACTTTATGTCTTCCCATGTTCTAGGATCATCATATCTCTAAAAATGGGATGTGATAGAATCTATGGTCTTCTTAGAATCTCATAAGAGCTAAAGAAGACATCTCACTTAATTTATGTAATTAATTATTTAATTATTTTTAAAATTAAGAAGCGATTATGTGTTTCTCCTAGAATTCATAAGGACTAGAGAAAACACTCTCTTTAATTTGCGGATGATTTTACTTAATTGCCATTTAACTTTCCATGCTCTCATATTATGCCATGATCATATATTTTACTTATAATTGTCATTTAATATGTTGTCATTTATGAAATCAAATTTTCCAAGTTAAATTAAACTTAAAAGCCAAATTTAGATTATTTAACCAAAAACCTAATCCCCAAGCTCAACTCGAAGACTAGTGATTTTATCCTTGTAAATTAATTAACAAAAATTAATGAATTGGAGTCATAAATTGGTTTTTTCTTAATTTTTCCATTTCAAAATAAATTAGGGTGGCGACTCCTAAAATCACTTTTTCAAAATCCAAAATCAATTTTTCAAACAATAGCTGTTCCAATCGTGAGAACCAAAACTCATTCCATAATCTTCTTAAAAATTGCTTGCCTTTCCTTAAGTTATCTTGAGCTAGGGAAGGACATTCGGGTGAGGTCTCACAACTAGTAATTCTATTAAGGATTGGTTGCCACCTTTTTTAATAAAGAAAAAAAGCAAATATAAGGATTACTATTTGGTTAAGGAAAATTTTTCTAAAATAATTTTCATTTGGCTCATTAAGTATAATTTGACTTTCATGCATCACTTTGCATAATAAAGGCTCCTTACCTAACCATAGATTTAGGAAAATTTTTGAATGGTGAGTAGCATTGGCTCGACAACTCTTTTTAAGTATGTTAAGAGATAGCAAAAGCATTCGCATAATGAATCCCCAATCTTTTAGGTATTATAACAAGTATTCAGTATTGTTTGACCTACGCAAGTTTCTTAACTCACATGTGGTTAGGTATATCGATACTCTAGTGGGATGGGAACCCTAAATCGAGCCACTCTTTCACCCTTATGAATATAGTTGCCTTAACCTTTAACCTTGGGTTTCATAAACTATAATAATAAATATTCTTGCATGCATATTCATGAAACCATTTTTTTAGCATGCATCATATCATGATCATACATACCTAACATGAGACACTTGGCAAGGTAAATCCTCGAACACCTCAAAACACTAAACCGGTGGTCCGTCACCCCAAAACACAATAACCTCACACACTAACACTGTCAACCTTTAAACCTGGTGACCAACCATATGGAGGGAATCCTTTTCCCAACATATTATTACATTCATACCCTTTTTCCTTCATATTTTTGTATTCTTACCCGTTTTCCTATTTGTTTTTTGTTTTAAAGGTACAAAAGGTCAACACTTCCAAAACCTTCAACCAAGATGCCATAAGCACCTTCTTCACTAGCCTTCTTAAGAAATAAGAGGAAACCTTCCAAACTGCACTCACTAGCACCCTTAAAACCCAAGCTAACTCTTTCACCAATGCCCTAAATGCTCATTCCACCAACTTCACTAATGCCCTTAATTCCTAATACCAATCAATTATTAATGAGGTTAAGGAAATGACTAATGCCACCATTACTCTTCCTGCTCAGCCTACTTCCACTCAAGTAGGAATTAGCCATGTCCCCACTTTCACTCCTTTCATTATTGATCTCACTGATCAAAGGAAGGCTCCTAAGACCCTTACCTCTCCTACACTAGATATAAATGCCATTGCTCCCACTCCCACTGCAAATCCTTTTCACAATGGAGATTTCTCTAGCTTCCTTAAAGTTAAAAAATTTACAAAAAAATTTAAAGCCATATAACAATCCATCAAGAACATTAAAAGAGACGAGGACATAATAGATGTCAACTCTTTAGCTCTCTTTCCAAATGCACGGGTACTACCAAAATTCAAAATGCCCATAATGGACAAATTCAAGCCACAACTTGCCTTAAGACCTACCTCAAAATGCACATGGGCGCAATGAGACCTTTTGGTATATATGACGAGCTCCTTGCTCAGTTATTCTATCAATGTTTAACTGGGGCTATGTCAAGTGGCTTCTAGATCTCGACCAAAATCACAAAAAGACATGGGATAACATTTATAATGCTTTTGTCAAACAATATCACTACAACATAAAAGTAGATGTTACCCGTCAAGATTTAGAGAGCACTAAATAAGGCCAAAGAGAGTCCTTTACTATGTTCCTTACAAAATGAAGGGCAAAAGCAACCCAAATGGTAAACCGTCCATCCAAAGAAAAGCAAATTGACATCATTGTCAAAATCTCCTCCTCTAATTCCAAACTCAAATACAAACCCAATATCTCCTACACTTCAAGCCCCTCATTGCCACAGCTTCTAAAATCAAGGATTTGATTCAATATGGTCAAATCAAGTATGAATCCTCAAGTTTGAGATACCGTAAGAACACTAATTTCACCTTTAACACCACTCACTCTATTCCCTAAAAGGGAGGAGAAATCAATACTATTTCCTATGATCAACCCATGAGGTTAAAAAGAAGAAGTTTCTCTGAGTTAGGAATGCCTTTGAGCACTATCTATAGAAAAGCCTTGAGAGCCCATCTTGTTAAGCCCTTAGAGCTGAGAGCACTTCCTAATCTATTGACCAAGAACTATAATGCTAAGGAGTGAGTGACTATCACTAAGGACTTATGTATAAGATTAATACTTGTAAAGCTCTAAGGCATCGAATCTAAAACCTGATAGACAGTGAGACATCATTGCTTAAAGAGCCAAGCCCAATATCACTACAAATCGCCTCCCTAATCATCGAACAAGTGTCAATTTTATCTCTTGCAGTGAACTAGAATTTGATCCTCTCTTTCTCATCTAATCCACTTTAGACTATTGTTCCATGCTAGATTTGAATATCTTCATCATTGAAGTTAATGTAATCACTTGAAGTGGGAGAGTCCTTCTATCACCACCACAACCCACCTTGCCAAAAGAATCAAATCCGGTGAATCATATTGTTCCTCCAACTATTGAAAAGCTGAAACCCCATAATGAACCTTAAGAAATCCCATTTTCAAATAGTTAAAGAAACCTAAGCAAACATATCAATATGAAGCCTTATCCAGTCCTTTTACCCTCATCACTAAACTCTTTGCAAGGCTTTGAACCAATGTCAAGCTTCTATTAAATCTCATCCGAGACCCTCGTGGCATTTTTGACAAAAATTGCTAAATCTATGAACATTTCTTTCAGTGATCATGACATCTCTCAGGGAAAAGAAAGCCATAACTATGCTCTTTACATCACAGTAATGACCAGAGGCAAAATTGTGCCTATGGTTTTACTGGATAATGAGTCCACATTGAACATATGCCCACTGAAAGTGGCCAATTGCCTAGGATTAAAGGCTTCAAATTTCATACCATTAAACCTAGTGGTGAGAGCATATGACAATATAAAGAGGGAAGTCTTGGGTGTAGTAAATCTTGACATCATAATTGGACTAGTAATAATATTAATTTTGTTTCAAGTAACTGATGTCTCGGCCTATTTCAATCTCCTTCACGGAAGACCGTGAACTAGCAAGTGAAATAAATTTCTTCCCCTTTACACCAGAAGTTGAAATTTCTACATGGTATAAATATCATAATAGTTTGAGTCGATGTACATAGGAAGAGTGATATTATGAGCTCTGAACCAGTCTTAGAAATCAAGCTTAAAATTCACCAAAAAAAAAAAAAAAAGCTTGAACTCTCTGTTATTCCTCTATCTGGTTTCTCATTTGATACTATCCAGTTAATCCAAAGGGAAGGTAAAGAGTTCGTTTCTTTTGACTTTGATCCATATAACAATGTGGCAGCAACTAATATGATGAAGAAAATGGATTATTTTCTAGGTTTAGGGCTTAGAAGAAACCAGCAAGGGATCGCCCAATTTCATGAGTAACCCATTGCTACTCCTCTTTTTAGTCTTGGCTATGAGCTCAAACTAGAGGACATTACCAAATTGGAGGAAAAAGCCAAACTGAGAGCCAAGGCCAACAGGCAAGGTGAGGCTTTTGATTGCCATATATGCCTTTATGTCAAAACTCTAAATGGCTATTTTGTGAAAGAGTGAGAGGATTTCCCCTATTGTGGCTTTTTTGAGCCTTATTTATTCTATTTCTAAAAAACTAATCCCTGCTTTCGAAATTTTCTTTGATGTCAAGCTCAATATAAAGAAGTGTGAGCCCTTCTATTAATTGGAGGAAGACTGGGAAGCAAACATGGAGCCCTCTCTTTTTGAGTCCATCCATATTATCACCAACCACCAAGAACCTGATCCCACCAAGCTCATCCATCCATCCCAACCACCCCTAAATAATTGGTACTTCCAGAAGAGCACAGCCTTATTGTGCCCCTATTTAAGTCCTCTGAGTCTGAGTACAAGTCCATTAAGTCTTTTCAATCATTCTAGTTGGATTTTGTAACTCATCTCCTAGGCTTATCATTTCAAGCTGATGTAATCCATGATGATGGGAGTTTCATTTTCAATAAAATGAATAAGTTTTCTGCTTACTTTCTGACTCTATATGCTTTACTTCTTTTGACTTATCATTAAATAAGCCATTTAAAATAGAAAAGAAAAATAAAAAAGAAATAAAAAAATGAAAAAGCAAAGAACCAATCAACTATGGTACAAAGGAAAGCCCTAAAATTACATACATTATATTTGTATATTTTGACACATAGGCATTGATCGAAAAAGTTCATAAGTTCTTTGATTGTTTTATATGGGAACCCAAGGATATGATAAGAGTAGATCAGAGTATCATGGTCCATAAGATCCTTACTTATGAACAAATGAAATTGTTAAGCAAAAACTGAGGAGAATGAAGGCAAAATGGTCTTTAAAGATCAAAGAGGAAGTGACCAAGTTGTTAGACAATGAGTTCATCGAGCCCATCACTTACCCCTTATAGTTGGCTAACATAGTGCCCATACATAAGAAATATGGGAAAGTCTAAATATGTATTAATTATAAGGACCTTAATAAGGCTTGCATGATAGATGGCTTTCCTCTACCTCACATAGAATTGCTTATAGACCATATGGCTAGTGCATCAATGGTCTCCTTGAGCAATCTCTATATGGGTTACAACCAAATCCACTAATAAGGAAAAGACATCCTTTGTGATAGAGTGAGATACCTACTATTGTCAGGTAATGTCTTTTGGCCTAAAGAATGCCGAGGAACTTATCAGAGAATGTCCACCACTATCTTCTATGACATAATGCATAAGGATATCGAGGTATATGTGGATGACATGGTTGTAAAGTCCAAAACTCTTAAGGGACATTTGGAAGCCCTAAAACGATTTTCCTCAAGACTTAGTAGTACAATCTCAAGCTGAACCAACTAAGTGCATTTTTGGTGCCTCCTCAAGTGTGTTTCTAGGGCATCTAGTCAACCGAGAGGTATAGAAGCAAATCTAGCCAAGTCAAAGGCACTTATAGAAATGCCCCCTCCTAAAACTTAAAGGAGATTAGATGTTTCCTGAGTTGCATATAGTATATTAGCCATTTCATCTCACAATTGATAGATACCTGTGGGCTGATTTTCAAACCACTAAGGAAAGGAGCCTCTAAGTAGTGGAATAAAGAATACCAAGAAGCCTTTGACAAAATCAAGCAATAACTTCTAAATCCACATATATTACAACCTCTAAGGCCAAGTCATCCATTATTGCTTTATTTATTAGTAATCTTGAAAGGTATAGGTGCAATGCTTATCCAAAATGTTTTAGACTCATATAAGGATAATGCCATATACTATTTGAGCAAACATATACTGGCTCATGAGCTTAAGTATAACTAGACTAAGCAATTATGCCTAGCCTTAATCTGGGTATGCTATAAGCTCTAGCACTACCCAGGTTCATATACAACCCATGTGCTAACTGACAAGAGCCCTTTAAAATTCTTTATGGAGAGGCCAATCAACAGCAAAATGGCATAATGGATGATAGTTCTCATAGTATTTGACCTAAAGTATGTCCCAAGAAAGGCAGTTAAAGGAAGCATAATTACTGACCAATTAGTTGTAGCTCCTATAGAAGGTGAAGTATTTGAGCTTGAGTTCCCGGATGAGGACATCTTGATCATAGACTATAAAGTATGAAAGTTATTTTTTGATGGTGCCCCTAATAGTAAATTCTACGGAGCTAGCATAGTTCTTATCACTCTTAAAGAGGATCATTTGCTTATGGCAATCAAGCTTATCTTTTAAGAAATTAACAACGAAGTAAAATATAAGGCATGCATAGCTGGTTTGAAAGTGGCCATTAACATAAGAATAAACTACTTGGAAGTCTATGGTGATTCCAATCTCATTGTTTCCTAAGCTCTTGGTAAGTGAAAGATTAGAGTAAAGCATTTGGTTCTTTTCCATCAACGCCTAAATGATCTAGCAGAAAATTTTCACAACCTTTCTTTCTGCTACTTGCCAAGAACGAAGAGCTAATTTGCCTATACTCTAGCCACCTTAGCCTTAATGATAGACGTGAGTGATAATGAAATACAGGCCTATCATCATCAAAATGAAGTGGCAGCCGGGGTATTATACCATATGCATGAATCTTCAGCTGGCTAACACTAAGCCTTAGTTTTAAGAAATTCTCAACTATATTCAAAATGGCAAGTACCCAGAGGAAGCCTCCAAACTAATCAAAGAACTCTAAGGCAACTGGCCGCTAGCTTCATACCAAATGGTGACATGCTATATAAAAGAGCTTGGGATGACATTCACTTATGGTGTGTGACTAAAAAGGAAGCCCAACAAATCATAGAATGGGTCCATGGTGGAGATAAGGGCCCACATATGAATGGAGCATCTTTGTCTCAAAAGATAAGGAATCTCAATTACTTATGACTAACCATGAATGAAGACTATGCAAAGTATGTACAGAAATGTCATAAATGTTAGATCTTTGCCAAACTGCAGAATTGGCCCCTTGTTCCTTTGAGCTTGATAGTGACGCCATGGCTTTTTACTACTTAAGGCATATATGTCATTAAGTGAATATCTCTAAAGTCCTCTAGTGGACATAAGTACATTCTGATGGCCGTAGTCTACTTTATAAAGTGGATTGAGGTGGCATTATATCACGTCAGAAATGCAAAGAAAGTGGCACATTTCATCCAAACCAATATCCTATATCAGTTTGGAACCCCCCTTTGAGATAATCATGAATAATGGCTTCCACTTTCAAAAGGAGGTAGTCTGCCTACTTTAAAAACAAGGCATCTAACATCACTATTTCTCTCCTTACTGGTAGTTGAAGCCGCTAATAAGACCATTAAAATCATTTTGCAAAAGGTTATTGTAAAATATAGGGATTGGCATAAACGTATGCTACTGCTTTATAGAGATACAGAACCGCCATTTACACTCTGACATAGGCTACCCCATATGCTTTGGTCTATGGAATAGAGGTTGTCCTTCTCATTGAGATGCAAATCTTCTTTGCTAGGGTGATGAGAGAAAGCTAGCTGAGCGAGGCAGAATGGATTAAAGGATATCATGACCAATTGAATGCTATTGATAAGAAAAGAATGAATGCTTTATATAAGATCCAAGGCTACCAACAAAATCTAGCCAGACATTTTAACAAGAAGGTAAAGGATAGGGCTTTGGAAGAAGGAAATTTGATTCTAAAAGAGATCTGAGCCCTAATTCATGACTTAAGAGGAAAGTTGAAACTAAACTAGGCTGAGCCATATGTGCTCAAGAAGATTTTCTCACTCATAAATGTCTAGAAACTATCACCTGAACATTCATGTGGTTCCTTTATCCATCTCTTTTATCCAAATCTGTCAACTCCACCTATAAATGTCTAGAAATGATCACCGAGACATCTATATGATTCCACTTTCCACATCTTTTACCCAAATCCATCAATTCACTAAAAAATATCTAGCCACTAGTCTAGATATCCCTTTGTTCCATTTTCTCGCTTCCATTTATCAGCCATATTTTCCACCTATAAATGTTTAGGAATGATTTCTTAAACATTCTTGTGGTTCCTTTTACCATCTTTCTTCTTGTCATGACCCATCTTTGAGCCATGATTGTCCTAGGGCATAGGGAGACTTAAGGTCACCTAAACCCGTAGATCCCTCTTATAAGTTATTAAGTTCTGAAGAAAACCACACTACCCTTATCCTAAGATCGGAACCAAGACAACCATTCCTTATCATTGACTACCATATCATTCATCTATAAGATAACATTTATCATTATAATGGTTATAACCCATTCATATATAGCTCAAGTGCTTAGACTAAAATAAAAAAATATCAACCCATGCACATACTATGAATATCCTAAATTACATCCTTATTACAAACCTTAACAATCCATGGAGCTCTAGAGTGAAACTTTCAAAATATAACATAGTATATACAACATAACACCAAAATAGCAGTGCAAGTTCCAAGCGGAAATGCAGAACTTGGATTTACCTTGCCGATCTATCAGCTAGTCCTAAAAATAAACAACAAAAATAGGGTGAGACAAAGCTCAGTGAGTACAAAATAATATTAAAAGGTTAAACAATGGTGTATGCTTAAAAGTGATTCTTTATAGCAATAGAGTTAAGGAGATCAGAAATTATTCTTATGAAACAATTTTTCCATATGTATGTATCAAATATTATATCTTTAGCAGAACAATTCCTTTCTTGGAGACGGTGTGTTTCCCCCATAATCAATCGAGTGGCGATATACGCCTTGCTCACTCCCATATACCTTGTCACACGTACAACTGATCAGGCCATACGTACTAGAGAACCCTTCCTAGCTAGGGTTCAGATATTCTTCACCCTATCCGTGGGTCCATTACCATTGTGCACAATGTCTGATGTATTGCCTCACATCAGAGGGGTATTCTGCTTATTATGATATCATTACAACATTTTTCCTTTCTATCCATGAAATGATTCAATGGATAATATATCAATAACAATTAGATTCTCATTATTGGTCACATTATGAGATCAAAACAATATAGGCTCATTTGGCTAAGTGCTATAAAGGAATGTATGATTCTCTTTGGCTCAATAATCAAGAAAGCAAATAATGCTTGCCAAAGAATTGCAATGCATTCCAAATTGGAAATGAATTAACATTTATGCTTATATTTAAAGCTCAAGTTGAAAAATATTATTAAGTACTCACCTCTTACTCCTTAGCTCCTATTTTAATAAACTTAATGCAAACTATAACGAGGCTCCTCAATATCCCAAGCAATGCTTTTGCCTTTTGATTCTACAAACACATCCAAATAATATAGATCACTTTCTATTCCTTTAACCTTTTAACTAAACTCTAACCATTTCATATAAACATATCATTCATTAATGTCTTATATCATAGGATTACGAATGAGGAAATCCATAAAAATATTAATAAAATAATCTAGTATTAAGTCATGAACACTAGGACCAACTATTCTAATATGGCTAAAACATAGTTGCCCACGGGTGAAACCTTAGCCGTGCCTCCACCCTTGGGAGGCTTCTAGATGAATTTCTAAACTTCCCTTATCACACGACTGGAACCCCAGTGGTGGGGCCGCCCGTGTCTACCCAACTCCCCTTGATCTTCTCATGCTTTCTTTATTATCTTTTACTTATTAAACCCCAAATTTCACCCATTTTTATATTCCCTCATCTAACATGCAAACTAAGTCCTCCCTTAAATCCCTTCATCACAATCAACCATAGAAATCAAAAGAAAAGTATATACTTACTAATAACTTATCATTCTTAGGTTAAGAATAAGGAAAGAAATACTTAAACATGAAATCTTACCTTGAAATGCTTTGAATTTGGTCCTATGATGAAGAACAAGTTGAGAGGTTTTGGCTTTTGGTGAGGATGTGATTTTGATGTTAGGTTACAAATGAGAGGAATTTACACATTTTCACTTTATATGTAAATGAAATCAATGGTGGTGATTTAATCTCGCAAGATCAATGGTCACATTTTTGCCTAAGATAAATGGTTGAGATTGATCAAGATGGATGGTTGAGATTACCCTTAGGTGGATGGTGACTTGGCACTATAATGATGATTTTCATAATCACCAAAATGCATGTGGACAAGGTGATGGGAAAGTGGATTAGCTTAGGTGTCAAAGTTGACAAAAGTCAACAAAGATGGCTATCATCCAAATGGTGACTAACCTAACCTAACCTCACCCTAACCCTTAGTTAACTTATTCTAACCTTGGTTGAGTTAAGTCCCACCAAATATGAACCTTGGTGGGCAAGCCAATCCATAGTCTTTGGCCTTGTGTCCAAGGCCTATTAACAAGCCTGTCCGAACACGTTTTCCGAACCTAAAAATTTTCTGTAGCTTTTTCCTTTCCCTTTCACTTGACATTTCAAATCCTACCTTCTCATATCATAATAAACTCAAACTAAGACATATTATCTTAAATTAACTTAATAAAATGCACATGAACATTCACGTGTCATAAAGATATACAATCATGCACTTAACATCAAAAAGGCTTCTTCATCCCATCACTATAACATTGGTACTATGTTCATAGAAATTTATACTTTATGGTATTATGATAACCCTAATGAGCTATGGAAACCTTGGATATTACACTTCTTCAATCATGTCCCTCACCCAAACATGTCCAAGCAATGACCTAGACATCACTTTGGTTCATTGTACCACCCCTTCTTTCAAGTTTATTATCATCACAATTGCCTTATAAACAAGACAATTTTGATGAGGGAGTAGTGTGAACCCTCAATTTTGCACTCTCATCATTTGGCTTTAGCTTAACACTTGCTAAGATCAGTACGATACACAGAGCTAATACGACAGTCCTGCTAGTTGGTTAGTGGACAAGGGCAGTGGGGACAGCACCTCTAGAGCAAAAAATGAACTTTCAGTCACTTTAGTATGAGAATACTTAATTTTTAGACACTGACACTTTTCTTATCTTGACCAAACCTTCTATATCAGAGTATTTTTTCAAAACTGATCGGATCTTTTCTCAGACTAACTGTTTAATTGTTCTAAAATTAATTTTGAATCTATCAAAGCTGACTAATTAATTTTTTAAACTCTAAAACTCCCAAAAACTGACTTGAAAGTCTCAAAATCTGACAGAGTACAAAGCAGAAATCTAGATGATCCTCTTTGGCGGCACCTTGCCCAACCTGCCGGCACCACCCATAGGTGCCTTCAGTGGTGCAAGCCCCACTGCTCCACCTGCAGTCTCCAAAATACCCCCCAATCCAATTTTCCAACCCTTTCTAGCTCTACTCCTCATGGTTTTTTCATATTTTCACTACTTAAACTACCCTAATCTCCCTTTGCCTATAAATAGGCCCTCCATCTTTCATTCCAACATGCCTCTTGAATTATTATTGATGGCTATCTACTAATTCGTCTCTTATTCTCTCTCCAACCACTCTCTAATTAATTAATTAATCTTTTTAATTAATTAATTATCTCACCTTAATCAAGTTAATTAATCTTTTTAATTAACTAAAACTCTTTTTTTAAATTAAAATTAATCACTCAATTAATTAATCAATAAATCTTTTTAATTAATTAATTAATTACTTTTTCAAAATCAAATTAATCATTTTCCTTAATTCACCCTTCCTCCAAATTAATTAACTAATCTTTTTAATTAATTAATCCATTCATCCATTTCATCATATTAATTAGTTAATTAATTATTTTAATTAATTAATTAATTAATCTCCCAATCATCCAGTCCTAATAAAACAGAATTTCGGTCTAGTAAAACCCTCCAACCGCCAAAAGCAAAGGTTTCAGCCTTTTTCCCTCACTCTCAAAACACCCAAACCAAAATCAATCTGATCAACTCCTAAGCCTCTCCACTTAATCGTGGAATGAACTACGGTGGGTTTTGATTCCCATTCAATGGGGTATGTAGGCGCGTTTGGAATCTAAATCCAAACCTCAAATCCAAATCTTGATCAATCTCATTTCCCCTTTCTAATAAATGAAATTAATGGATGTTTTATTTTAATTTCCTCATTGCACTCATACCATACTCATGCATTAATCATGATACTATAATTGTCATATAATATTTGTCATCCATGAAATTAATTTTTAAGTTGAAATTAAACTTAACAGCCAAATTTAAATTATTTAAAATCAAAAACTTAGTCCCCGAACTCAACCTAGTTCGAGGCTAGCAATTTTATTCTTGGGTGAATTAATTGAAAATTAATGAATTGGAGTCAATTGGATTTTTCCTTAATTTTCCCATTTAAAAATAAATTAGGGTGGCGACTCCCAAAATCATTTTCAAAATTAAACAATCTAAACCCGAGGGTTCTATCGTGAGTCTAAATCCGAATGAACATCCCGATTCTCTCTAGCAAATTGGGCCGGTGCTCGGGCGAGACCTCACAAGTAGCTCTAGAACTGCTCATAGTGACTCTCCTTTATATCGAGGTTACACAGGAACCAGTCCTTGCTACTGTAGCTGGAGCTCTTCTATGTACTCTAGCAATAGTAGTCCTCCTTTATACACTAACTATTATAACCCTCCTCTATGTAACCATAGTAATGTCATCTTGATGTTTAACTGCAGTTACAGTCCTTTGAGTCACTACTAGTACAATCTGAGTCATCGTTGCATATTGTAATATCGGTCTCTTTATAATGCCTCTAGTCTCCTCTACAAGTTGAGTCACATCCTCCATCCTGATAGTAGTCCCCTGGTCATAAGTACCTCCAACATCTGCCCCCTCCTCTGTCTTGTTACCTTTAACCACCTTGAGTAAAGTAGCTCGATGTGTCCTATTGACTGGCCAAATCACCTTAACCAACTAGTCCATGTATCTCACTGTCATCCTAAACCAAATCTCTAGTCATACGGTATGATAACTTCTCATTCAACCTCTTCTTATGGCCCTAGTAATAGGAGTTATGATATGAATGGACTCTAAAAAGGGCACAGTCAGGGGTACATCTTGAGTCTATCCCATCTACCTTAGAACCCTAATCTCCTAGTAAAAGGACGTCCATCCAAGACCCAGCAGACATACCACTTAGTATCCATGCCTCATAGTCATGAATGACCTCACCCCATACCACTGACAATGCCAATGAATGTCCTTTTCAGCAAGCTTGAGCAACTAAGCCATCCACTCACGAACCGATTGCCTCCGTACCAAGATAGGCTATATCTAGTACTAGAAAGGTGTGTACGGACTCCTAGCTAGGGGAGCCACAACTCTTAATGATTCATCAACCAAATCTACAAAATAAACATAAAATCCAAAATAAAAAAAAATCATGAAAAAAACCCAAGAAAAGAAAACTAGAAAACATGCCAACTTTCTCACCTGAAGGACCATTAGAGAGATAGTCCACCTCTCCAAGCCTTGCACTAAGTAGTCCAAGATCAATGACTCAGCCTAAAATCCTTTATACCCACTTCCAAATGGAAAACCCAGGCCATCAAATCCTAAAAATCTAGCAAATGGAAAACCCACTTCCAAATGGAAAACCTAGCAAGTGGGGGTATAACTCCTTTATACCCACTTTCAAATGGAAAACCCAGGCCATCAAATCCTAAAATCTAGCACAAGCCCCTCACCCTTCATAATGTCACCATCGCTACAACTCCATATCTTTCTAGATTTATCTTCTCTGCCTTCTCAACTGTCTTAGCCCATAAATACATGGAATGGATGAAATAAAGCTCCATAAGTGTGAAAAAATAGTGAAAAGAGCAAGAAAGGAGAAAAATCAAGTAAGAGAAAGAAAGTTTGACAAACGAACAAATCTTTAGCACAAAAACCAAAGGAGAAGTGGTGTTGCCTCAAAATTCATGCATATTTATAAAGATCCTAAGGTGTCACCATTAGAAAGGTATAGAAAAGCTACAACTAACAGCTCTGTTGCATAAGCTCGCTATGGCACCTCAGGGCACGTATACGGCACCATAGCCTTCACCTGCGGTTAGCTGCCGGCAGCAAGTGCTGTGCTGCCTAGGGGGAGTGCACTCTGCAGAGGTGTGTTGCAGCACTTCTTTCAGAGTAATATCTTGGCCTTCATTCCTCTCCATCAGCTCCAAAGCCCTGATTCTATGATTCTCACTGAAAAGTTAAAATAGCTTTTCTTTCCTCTTTGGAACATAAAGTCTAGAAATTAATGTTTTAGAGATTCTCATAGTCAAAGTTCAGCAAAAAATGCAAAGATGGAGCCATGAATCACCAAGAAATCAAAGTATGAATTGAGGGATGGTATTTCATCCATTGTTATCTAGCAAAAACATACATCTGTAACATAAACATATATGATGGAATAGGAAGCATAAAAAGTTGCATAGGGAAACCCTATACATCTGATGGATAAAAAGCCAAGGTATCTGATACATAATGAAATGTTAGAAACTTTGGATCCTTTCCACAGCTACAAGTAAGCATAAGTACAATGCCTATATGATGATCATTTCTAAATATAGGAAAAAATCATACCTCAACATTATCAAAGATGTCTCGCACGTTAGGTCGAATGACATCAGGGAGCTACCACATCCTCATTGTACCATCTATACCATAGTACAAAATCTACTCAGGGATGAAGAACTCTATGTCCCAATTTAATGCATAAGGCTATGACTGAGGTCAGCACCCACATTAGCATTATAAGTGGGCTTATTAGAAGTACTCCCTCTTGGTATCTTAAAAGCTGTTAGAAGAATGGGCTCCCTTAAAAAAGCTAAAGCAATGGAAGAACGGCCCTTAGGGTAATCTCCCACATTAAGAAAATAGAGCAGAAGTCGTGGTAGTTCTAGGCGAAACACTGATGGATGTATCCCTTATTGCCGCTATAAAGTCTAGGGAGGCCCGGATTGCTGACCTATACCTCATATACACTGGTAGGGGCTTAGGGAGACATCAGGAGTTAATGATCTGGAAGTGAACTCTCTCACCCAGGTAAAATAGGCGATGGTAAAGTAACCACAGCAGGAGTTGCCTTCAAGAGATATTCTCGGCGAAAGTCACACTATCTAATCGATGCGTCATAACTCCTCAAAAGGCCTCAAGATCTATCGCAATAAGTAGTAAATAAAACAATTCATGTGGTAAAAGAAAGGAGTAACAAAGCAATAGGTGAAATACCTCTGACTTTGTCAAGTGGTCGAAGAAGGCCTGAATTGTCAAACCACTGTGATTGTCCATATTAAGGCCCCAATTTGACTCTGCCCATTGTCTTTTGGCAGGGAAGTTCTCCAACCTTTGTCTAATCAACTTAGGAGCAAGAAAAGAAAAATACTAGTATGCCCAAATCTGCACACACAAATAATCAGAATCACCAAAAAGGGGGCAAGTATTCACAAGAATAGAATAAAAAGTGTAAATCAAAGTTAGAAAACATACCTCTTAGATGGGCATTATACCATTGATGAAAATGAAATTTCCCTGAGATAAATCCACCATGTTATGATACATGGAAGCTAAAGATGGCCCCATCCCAATCGTAGTCCCTCTAAATGTCCAGGTCAACCAAGCTAGCTAAGATATTGAGGTCCATCGTATCTCTCATATTATGGGAAAAGGTGTAACCTACAATAACCAGCAAACACAATCGGGCCACCACCGTGTTGGAATGATGTCACTAGTAGCTACCACCACTATAACTTCTCCATTAGCAGGGTATGCCTCACTTGAGTACTTTCATGAGGAGGTTCAAAGTCGAGCAGGACCTTAGCCTTAGCAGGAAAAAAAGCCTATCTCTAATCCTTACACATGTCAAGAGCTTGGGTCCCAAACTAAATCCCAGAAATCAAGTACAGGTTGAGCGAAGTGCAGGTCATCTCTTTGTAAGTGAAGTGGAAGGTATTGGTGTTGTCCTACCACCTCTCAGCCAGAACCTTGATCAGATTGATATTTAGATGATCTATGGTTTGCACACTTAGAAAGTCGATGAAACCAGTATGTTCTAGCATGGCCCTAGCAACACTTCTTGGAGGGACTCATTTGATCACCTCCCTCAGATTACTCTGGCCACCTCTATTCCTAATGGTTTAGGTCTATAGCAAACCAATAAATGCACAAAAAATACTTTACATATATGAAATACAGGCAGTGCAAAATTTTCTTTAAATGAAAAATTCAAAAGGGACAAACGAGACTACTGACTGCTAGCCATCCGTCATCGGATATGTGTTCCTATGGATCCTGCAAAAGGGCTTGATTCGGATTGTCCCTTGGCAACTCATATTGACTCCTCAACCGCTCACAAAAGAGGCAGTAGTCCTCATAGAGGAAGAAGCTCCATGACAAGAAGTGGAAGCCATTTCTTCTAAATTCCAGACCTGACAGGTAACGCAAGCGAGAAATAGGTAAGCATTACATCTGAAATCTTTCTCAAAAAAGAAAAGAAAAGAAAAATTATTATTATTAATTAAAATTAAATAAAAAATTGAAAAAGAAGAAAAAGAAGAAGAACTCACATATGAGAGGTGAGGAAAAGAGTTAAAAGAGTGAGTGTGTGCAAGTGTGAGTGAAAATGAATAGAGTGAGAGGTTTATATAGGATTTTAGGGTGAATAAGGATGAAAGAGCACATAGTAAAAAGTGCCTTATAATTGGCCAATTGCATAAAAATATATTTTCTACCCCATTTCAACTCAGAATTCAAATCCGAAAATTCCTATATGTTCATACAATTTTTATCTATCTATAAACATCTCATTTGCCTATCTTTCGACCAAAATGTATTTTTTACATCAGAAAAACAAAAAAAAAATTATGAACTGAAAATTCACCGGTCTCTCGAAAATTACTAAATCAAATAAAAATTACCAAAGTCATATGATTACAATCGGAATTATTGTCTTTACCTAGATTCATCAAAATCTTGGGTTCACTCTATTCAAAACTGTCCAACCAATAGATATTTCTGATGAGAAGGCAGCCATAAACTATTATTTCAACACCTACCAAGTTAATTCTAAATTTGTCAGAACTGATTAGAGTATTTCTAGTATGATTTGACACCTTTTTGATCCTGACTGAACTTTTTGTGCTAGACAATCTCTTTCCTAAAATTGACTGGATTTTTCCTTAGACTGATTGCACAATTGTTTTGAAATTAATTTTTAGCCTACTGACACTAACTAGTAAATTTTTTGAACTTCAAAACTTTAAAAAACTAATATGAAAGTCTCAAAAACTGACCCAAAGAATATCGAAAAGTGAACCGAGGGCTACACCACGTGACAACCGCAAGATAAACCTACGGCATAGCATTAGTGTTTGCATAGCATAGCAATTGCTTCTTGCGGTTGGCTATAGATAATAGCTGCCACGCACGCAATGCCCTTGCAGACTGCACCGCACCGCACTACACCGTTCTGTCCTGGCAGTCTCCACTTATCCCTGTAAAATTCCTAAAATACCCCTTCAACCCAATTTCCAGCCCTATCCCTTATTGCCTTTTCACTTTTCCATTATCCAAAATGCCCTCACCTCCATTTGGCTATAAATACCCCTCCATTTTCAACATTTCTCTTCACCTCTTGAGCACTTGTTGATAGCCATCCATTTGCTCCTTTCTTCTTCTCCCTCCAATCACTTTCTTTAATTAATTAATTAATCATTTTAATTAATTAATTACTCCACCTTAATCCAAGTTAATTAATCATTTTAATTAACTAACCATCTTTTTTAAAAAAAATTAATCACTTAATTAATTAATCTTTTTAATTAATTAATTAATCACTTTTTTATAATTAAATTAATCTTTTTTAATTAATCCACCCTTCATCATAATTAATTAATTAGTCATTTTAATTAATTAATGCATCCATCCATTTCATCACATTAATTAGTTAATTAATCATTTTAATTAATTAATTAATCCCTCAATTAAACCAATCATCCGATCCTGATAAAATGAAATTTCGATCCGCAAAACACTCCTTCCATCTCATCTGCCAAAAACAAAGGTATTTTTGTCCAACCTCCAAATCAAAATTAATTCAATCAATTCTTAAACCCCTCTACTTAATCGTAGAATAAACTATGTAGATTTTGATCCTCGTTCAATGGGTACATTGGCACGTTTGGAATTTAAATCCAAATATCAAATCCCATTTCAAACTAATTTCATTTTCCATTTACTTTCAATTATAAATATGTATTTTCATGTTTTTGTAAGAGAATCAGTGGTCTTCCTAGAATCCCATAAGTGCTAAATAAGACATCTTATTCAATTTATGTAATTAGTTATTTAATTATTTTTAGAATTAAAGAGCAATTATATGGTTCCTCTAGAATTTATAAGGACTAGAGGCAATTCTCTCCTTAATTTGCAGATGATTTTACTTAATTGCCCACTTAACTTCCCATGCTCTCATATTATGTCATGATCATATATTTTACTTATAATTATTTTTGATATTTGTTATTTATGAAATTGATTTTTCTAAATCAAATTAAACTTGAGAGCTAAATTTAAATTATTTAACCAAAAACCTAGTCTCCGAGTACAACTTGGTTCAAAGACTAGTGATTTTATCCTTGGAAAAATTAATTAATTAAAATTAATAAATTGAAGTCACAAATGGATTTTTCTTAATTTTTCTATTTTAAAATAAATTAGGGCGACAACTCTCAAATTCACCTTTTTGAAATCCAAAATCAATTTTCCAACGATAGCTGTTTCAATCATGAGCCACCAAAGCTCATTTCATAATCTCTTTAAAAATAGCTTGCCTTTCCTTAAGTCATCCCAAACAAGGAAGAGTGCTCAAGCGAAGTCTCATAATGAGGCCATAAAAGCACTTGTGAATGAGGTATATAATTTAAATTCGTGCACTTATATTTAAATTATGGCTTAATTTTCCCATCATTCCATAATCTAAAATTTCAAATCACTAGCAAATTTCAGATAGAAAATGCCAAAATTTTCATATATAATTGCCAAAATATTTTTTTCATCAGTCTCATATATGAATTGGCCTTAATTCAAGTTCATTAGTACCATAGACTTACATCCAGTTGTTCAACACTCAAATCAATGTAGAAAAGCCAAGTTATATCAAAATTCAGTCCAAACAAGTCCTAAGGCCAAAGTTCAATAGGAATTTCATGTTTAAATCCACAGTACATACCCAATTTTCACAAGATTCATCAAGCTACATTAGCCAAATCTCAATTGTTGAATTTATTTATCATAAATTTTAATTTAATTAGCAATGAAATGTTTTAACAAGTGTGAATTTTATTTTATTTTCAACCTAATAATTTAAAGGCCGAGAATGAATTATTTTCATGATTGTTACTTAATTCCTAGCTAATAGATTGCATTTTCCTTACAAGATAATGGTACACAACTTTACACTTTTATGTTAATTTATTAATCCAATAAATACGACATTATTATATTGGAAAAAATTTTATACAATACACTTTTTTTTATAAAAATATAGCAAATAAAATGATGCTGCATTAGTTGGATTAAAAAATTGATACAAAAGTGTTGGATTATATAGCATTTTCCTTACGATAAATAGATTAAAGTCTCTCTAAATTTCAACCTAAAAATTCTCCAATAAAGTTGCAAACTTAAAATTCAAAACTTAAATTAGGATTTTTTTATCTAAACGGGTTTATGAAAAAATTAAACTTTTTTGGCAAATTGGTTGCCAAAATTTAATTTGTTGTATTTTTTCTGGTGTTTATTTCTTAAGCTAATTAATTAATTGTTTAGTTAATTTCTATTTGTTTGCCCTTTTGCACTAAGAAGAGAGTTGAATTGGCGGGAAATTAAAATTTAGATAGAATGAGATAAGGATATAGAATAGACACAAGCAATTTTATAGTGGTTCGAGTTTTAACAAACTCTACATCTACTCCCCAATCTCAATTGGGTATTCTACTACTAGATAATTACAATGGAGTTTTAAGCTTACTCCAAACTTTACAATGTGTTTTAATGGCTAACACACAACTCTCATAAGTGTTTCCCTTATGCTCACACTTAAATCTATCACACTTAAATCTATACAAGAATCTTCTATTGGCTCACTCTTAACCCAATATAATGTGTTTTGAAGACTAATACTCAACTCTTTTGAGCAATCAATGCTCTTACAACAACCAAATTGATATAATTAAAAGACTAAGGCTTTGAGAAATAAATTTGCAATAATTTGGCTTTGATGATGAAGGTTGTTTGATAATTATGAGGGTCTTTAAAGGAGATATTTATAGTTTTCTCCCTCTAAATTCCTGTTACAAAGAGTATGGGAAAGAAATCTTTATCACAACCATAAAATCTTATATTAAATGCTCTGTCAGAATAGTGTCGCAGTCACTAAGCCTTATTCATGGTCGCGACATCATTTTTGCGCTTGAGATAGGATTTTTGTGGTCGTGATCTTCAAAGATGTTAACGACTAGTTGACACGTGGCATCTTCTCATTGGTGGTTCAACTATCCATTGAAATTGTGGGCTTCTGTACGAAAGTCGTGTCATGACTCCACAATCGATGTTACGAATCCTAGATTGCATCCTTTGTCGCGGTTGCAACTAAGATCACTATTCCTACTGTGGCGCGAGGCGGAAACTTTGAAGATTTGGTCTTTGATTAGTCTTAGTCACGATGGAGGAGTTGCAATTGGTATTTATGGGCCGCGATCGTGATTCTTATATCTTGGTCATGAATTAGAAGCCAAGTTCATGACTTGAGAGAATTTTTGAAACTTTGAAATTTCAACCTATCAAATATGTTTAATTTACAAAATAAATACTTAACACACATATTAGATAGCTTTAATTCGATTGACAAGATTAAAATAGAGATTGACTAAATTTTAAAATAACATAGGTCAACACTGTTGATTTTATTAAATATAATAATAATAATAATAATAATAATAATGATAATAATAAAGGGCAATAGGAGTTGTGAAAAATCACCATCGAATAAAGTTAGGACCATCGGATCTAGAGGAGCTGCAACAAAATTGAGTTGGTGATGAGTTGATAGTGAGGATCGGTGGATGGCGGCTACTAGCGCGCTACCCAGCAACAGTGGGCAATCTACAGTAGTAACAGATCACACCATGTGATCTATTACAAATAAGAGTGATGGTGCCACTCGACTTTACAGAGGAGCTACTAGTGACAATCAAAGACGCGATTGACAATGATGACGAAGCAGCAATGATCAATAATGGTGGTAGAAAGCTTGGTCGGCAGGAGGAGAGAGAAGAAAAGGAAAAAGAAAAAGAGAAAAAGGAGAAAAGGAAGAGAGAAAAATTTTATGGGCTAAGTAAATTTTCAATTTCTATAGTAACTTGGGTAAGTTTTAGAAATTTTGAGATAAGTGTTGGGTATTTGAAAAATTTTTAATTCCAAAATTTGTTGAGAAGAGATTAAATTCAAGAAAATTGGGATTTAGGGAAGGATTGAAATTTTTTATTATTGGTTTTGGCGGAAGGGAAATTAAAAGAAGTTGAGGTAAAATTAATTTTATCTATGAGAAAATTAATTTTATTTGCGAAATTATTATATAATGGAGGTTGAAGGAGATTTTGTCCTTGGATTACCTTTTGGAAATTTCCTCATGCTTGGTACAGCGAATCTTTGGTCTTATTGTGCAAATAAAATATTAAAGGTATGAGAGCAATATTTATAATTCATAAAGGTTTAATTTTTAATTAAACTGTATGAGGGGCACTAATTTTAAGCACAAGTTAAGCAATTACTCCTTTAGAAAATATTTAAACGAAATATAGTATGCTATACAATCCCAACCAATTAATAACTCAATAGGCCTTGTGTCTTTTAGCAGTTCCATCAGGCAAAATTTATCATCATCTTCTTCTTCAGCCTTAAAATTTCTTAAGCTTAATGTAATCATTATAATTAATCAATAAAATCTTTTTTGTTCCATAATTATTTGTGAGACCTTGCCCAAACGCCCCTTTTTAGCTCGAAAAATTGCCTTAAGGAAAATTGAACGATTTTTAAGGAGGTTATGGAGCAAGTTTCGATACTCACAATTGAAATGGGTATCACTCAGAAAATGGATTTTTAAAAAGTGATTTCGGAAATCACCAACCTTCAGTTTTTCCTCTAAAATGGGAAAATTAAACAAAAACTAATTTACGACTCCAATCCATTAATTTTAGTTAATTAATTTACCCAAAGGTAAAATCATTAGTCTTCGAATCAAGTTGTGCTTGGAGACTAGGTTTTTAGTTAAATAATATAAATTTGACTCTTAAATTTAATTTAACTTTAAAAATTAATTTCATAGATGACAAATATTAAATGACAATTATAAGTAAAATGTATAAACATGGCATAATATGAATGTATGAGAAAATTTAAGAAATAAGACAAAAAAACATCCACAAGCCAAGGATAATATTTTCTCTAGTCTTTATGAATTCTAAGGAAACTACAGAATCACTCTTTGACTTCAAAGTAATCAAATAACAAATTACACAAATTCTCTTTCAAAAAAGTATGATAATAGATAATTACAATTGAAAATAAATGGAAAATGAAATTAATTTGGAATTAGATTTAAGGTTTGGATTTAGATTCCAAATATGTCCACTACCCCATTGAATGGGTGTGAAAATCCAAATTTATTATTTTAAAAAAATCTTATTTTATAAGATATTAAATTCATTATTTATTGATTAATTTATTTTTAATTATATCAAGTAATGAAAATTTATGTATATTGAATTTCAAGAGATAAAACATTTTATGAAATCAATGAATTTTTATATTTTACCTATTATAATTTATTTATTAAAGAAATATCTCAAATGTTAAGTAACTCTAATTAATTGTAATTTTACATTATTTAATTAAAGTTTTATATTTACGGATATTGATAAATTCATGTATATTGACATCTTATGAGATAAAAATATGTTATAAAAATTAATGGCTTAAATATTAATAGATTTTGGCTTAATTGTTTTAGTTTAACTATCAAAGAATTAATTCCAATTTTAAATAAATTCATTTGAATGTAATTTTAGGTATTTAACTAAAATTTATATTTAGAGATTTATAAATATATGTAATTAAGGTAAAGAAATTATTTCTTTGAAAATAGTTAATCAATTTAAAGTATTATTTTTAAACTAAATATTAATTTTAATATTATATTAATAAGGTTATTATTATTATTATTATTATTATTAATGTTATTTTATATATATATATATATATATATATATATATATATATATATATATATATATATATATATATATATATATATATATATATATATATATATATATATATATATATATATATATATATATATATATATATATATATATATATATATATATATATATATATATATATATATATATATTACACCCTCATTATCCAATTATAGCCTTAGTACTTGCTGAGTTTAACGCGTTACGCGGAGCTATTACGGCAATCCCGCTAACCGGTTAGCGGGCGGGGGTTCGGGGGTAACGTCCCCGAAAGAAAATTTTTTTTGGACTTTATTTATATTGTTATAAAATATCCAAATTTTCCAAACTCCATACCAACAACAAATCTCTAAAAAAAAAAAAACTCGAAAAGTGTGCCAGTGTCGTGTCAGAGCTGTGCGGCACTGAATGCCTCTTGTGCGGCATGCTGCAAGAACCTGATGCAGTGCCGCACAGGGCTGATGCAGTGCCATACTAGGTTCTGTGAGTTTCTGATTCCTATAGGCCTCACCTGCGCAGAAAATGACCCTTTTACCCTTTTTAGTCCAATTTTCAGCTATTCCTAGCCCTACCCCTCATGGGCCTTTCACATTTTCATTACCTAAACTACCCTCACTCACTTTTCCTATAAATACCCCCCGCACTTCTCATTTCTTCACACCTCTTGAATTTGAGTAGATTGCTATCCTCAAATTCCTCTCTTTTTCTCCCTTCAATCACTCTCTAATTAATTAATTAATCTTTTTAATTAAGTAATTACCTCACCCTAACCAAATTAATTAATCTTTTTAATTAACTAAAACTCTTTTTTAATTAATCACTAAATTAATTAATTAATTAATCTTTTTAATTAATTAATTAATCACTCTTTTTTCAAAAATAATTCCTTTTTCCAAAATCAAATTAATACTTTATCTCAATCCACCTTTCATCCAAATTAATTAATTAATCTTTTTAATTAATTTATCTATTCATCT